>PVJO010004749.1:0-107056 GCA_004026905.1 Hystrix cristata
TTGTCACAAATGTCAGGATTTCTTCCTATTTTAAGATCAAATATTATTTCATTTTACATACATAGATGCACACACATATATAATAGTATATAGAATGTGAGATATGTGTATACAACATATTCTTTGTCCATATATATGACAGAAATGTAGAAAGTTTTCATATCTTGGCTATCATGAATGTTACAATGAACACAGAAGTGTAGACATCTCCTTGAGATAAGCGATTCTTTTTTTTTCTATACTAGCTATATCATGCAGTACTTCTACCTTTACTTTTTGAGACTATCCTCCATCTCCACCAACTCTGTGCAAGGGCTTCTTTTTCACCCCATTCTTGCCAACATTTGTTATCTCTTCTCACATGGCTGAATTTTATACTGCCCTTCAAAATAATCCAATGGCCTAATGCCTAAGTGAAATTAAATAAAAGAAAATCTATGGAAAGCTAGACAAATACTGCAAATTTATAACTCTGTATTCATCTTGATTAACCCAAGAAGGAATTAAGAAATCTTTTTTTCAGTTATGTGTATTAACTCCCGTTAGTGTGTCATAAAGTCAATGTAGTGAGTCACAAACAGTATTTTATAAAAGAAAGAAAAGAAACTATAATAGAATATCAGAATTTATTGCATATAGTAATGTTTTTCGTGAAATGTATGCATATGTATGAATGTGTGTTTATGTGTACCTATGTGCATTCAAGATCAAGATCTAAGATATTTTTCTTATGTGGGTCATAAAATTTTTTGGAGGCCAGTAAATGTAGAGAAAGAAGAAGGGACTGTATATTTTCCCAGACATGAAGATGTACAAAGGAGTAAACAATTTGAGCTTACATTATGCAACTAATACTTGACATTTACCAAACACATGCTATCTTTATTGGGGCTATGTTATACATTTTACTCATAAGATCTAATTTAGTTTTTATAACACTATTGACAGCAAAAGTTATTAGTAACTAGATCTATTTTATTATGAGAAAACTTCCGATAAAATAAGCTCAAAACTTGCCAAAGATCTCAGTTCCAACCCCAGATAAGCTGCCTTCTAAATCTATACATTGTACTATTGTGGTGTGCGGTGCTTAGAGGAACCATTCTACGTGGTATGTTATGAGCCCTTTGGTAAGGGTTAAATATTGCTTAGACTAGCGGTTCAGCAGCTGCTGATTTTAGCTTTGTAATTTCTCAGGTTATTCATCCAAGGTATAGTTCACAAAACATATCATATTTGAACTTCTAGAAGATTCTTTTGCCAAGCTTACTCTCTGATCTAGCATGAATGTAATAACAGAGTGTCTGGCTAGAGTCATTATGCCATTGGTCCTCTCTCCTGATAACACTGAATTTCTTAATTTCTCCTTTTATCAAATCAAAATATCATGGGAAAGTCACTTAATTTCCCTGAGTGGAGTTCATTACTCTGTAAATAAGGGTAACATTATGTCACATGTTGAAAGAGTCAAAAGAGATAATGTGTGAAAAGCAGTTCACGCATTGCCTGTCCAAAGAATGGCAATTATCCTTTATTAATATAGTAGAATATAATTCATATTTAATAATAACCCATTCAACAAGTCCTTAAGTACCTAGACTTAGTGATTTATTGACCTAACTTAATTTTAAGGCAGTCTCTCTACTAATTTCTCCTTCTCCTTACTTCTTGCAGTTTTCGTCTCACAATCTATCAGTTGGCCTGTAAATTTGAATGTATCATTCTTGACATTGCACTTTGACCCATCCAGTTCCTCAGCAGGTGATTACAATGGTTTGATTTACAAGCTTTCAAATTTAAAATGGTATGAAAGTGACAGATGTTCAGTAGAAACTATACTTAGAATTTTGATCTTTTCATAGGTAAGTAATAAGCAGTGTGCTCTCTTAATTCTGGGCAACAGTAGTGAGCTACAGCTTCTTTTCATGTGTGTATACAAGGTACATTTTTACTAAGACGTGATGTTCAGTAGGTTAGACACGGTGAATGTATTTTTGACTTGCAATAGTTTTCATTTGTGATGGCTTTATCAGGATGCTAGCCAAGTATCTGGTATGAGCATTTAACCTGACATCTTTCCACCGAGAACTATGATTTTCTTCATTTAAAACTCTATCCAGAAGTCACATTCTTCAAAAAACCTTCCCAGTAAATGACACTTCTTTAGTAGCTACAGCACTTTTGCTGTATATGTTTCTGTGTGGTTGGGTTCTAGCTATGTCCTTCCAGCCATGGAAATATTCTCCGTGGTATTTGGTTTCATTTGACTTTGCTCAGTTCTCCTAGTAGACATGAAATTCTGACAGAAGAGTCATGTTTATTAGTTTTACCTTCTATAGAACTGTTACATAGTTGTGTGAACGGGTGAGCTATCCCCATAATATCTAAGCCTGTTGGTGTTTTATAACACTCCTTCTTGGAAAACGTACATAACATCACAAAAAGTCCCATTCTCCTATTGTTTGTTGTTAACCATCAGTAAAGACAGATTTTATTTCCAGACACATATTTGTAGTGTTCTTTGAAATTTTTACCTTTTCATACCATCCAAAAAAATCACACTTATATTCCTTCTTCCATTAACAGAAGTGATATATAAAAGATATGCCAGTTTACTGATTGCATTGAAATAGAACACAATTTCCATTAATGTGGACAACCTGAGTCTTAAGGAGTTTGGGTAATATTCTATTGGCTCAGAAAGAATATTATGTTTACTGATGATTTCTCTAAGCAATAGGAAGTCATTTTAGAATAGTGAATATATTGTACATCATATTCATAGAATTAAAAAGGTTATATGCAAAATAAATCTGGCAATATCAGCTTGGCTCAGTCCGATTCCATAAACTGTGTCACACATAAAGCTACGTGATTGATTTCTCAATATTCAATTTCTCGGTGGAGCAAAGAGTGAAGACAAGCATGAGGCTCTGCGTTTTGTAAAAAAGGTATTAGTATTTATTCCTTCACAAGTTATGATATTGGCTAGATCCTCATGTTGCTTCAGATTGTCCCTGTATTGTCTCTGTCCTGCATTCTCTCCAACATCAATGAAAATCTAGTGGATAGAGGAGTCAAAGTGGTATAAAATAGAACACAAATCTATTTGATTAAAAAGAAAACAGTACAAGCGCTCTATAAACTATGTGGCTTAATTCTGCCACCTTCCCTCCTGCAACCCTCCCACTGAGATCAGTGGGAAGTTGGCCCACTCGAAGAGTAAAATCCAGTCCAAGCAGCAAGTAGAAATAATTATACCTGTAATCCCTCCACTAACACTGAAATCCAGCTACTTCTGAGTATGATGAAGGGATATACTAACGCTGCACAACAGGTGAAGGAAAGTAATAGAGTATTGTTTCAGTGTTTTTCAGTATGTTTTGTACTTTGGGTTTTAGAGAGCCCAGGGAGGTTTGTTCTCTCTCAGCACAATATGAAGTGGGAAATAAATATGTTGGAGTACAGTTTTCTAAAGGTAAAGTGTACTGCTGGAGCACATTATTCTGGCATTATCATTTATATGTAGTTCATATATAATATGTTAGACTATTTTCAATGCAGCTTATTTGTACAGTATGTTCAAAAGCAATAATTGTTTTCCGTTAAATACTAAGAAACTGCATATTTCCCCTTTCTCTATACGTGCATGTCTGCGTGTATGTATTTAAAGGGTGTCATAGCCTTGAAGTGAGGGACTCCTGAGACAGGAACGAGTCAGTGGTCACAGCTGTCCTGTCTCCTCCAGGGGTTTCACCTCTCTATCTGTTCTGCCTCAGCCTCATCAGCTGCTAGGGAAGGGGACAGGGAGGGAATATGATCCAGCAGAGATGGCAGCTGCCACCACCTCGCCTGTGCCCTCCAGCTTTTAAATCACAAGGTGGAAAAATTTCAAGGGGAAGTTTATTAGAAAAGTAGAGGTAAAATGAAACAAATCCCCAAGTAAAAGAAATAAGCAAAAGCAAACAGATGCATGTCCAGGGAAGTACTCCTTTAGGTCTTTACCCCTATCTTCAAAGTGGGGGGCTGTCCCTGGCACAACAAGCCGAGGCTCTATCTGCAGTGACGCTTCTTCCATCTGACCAAGCTTCACGGACACAGGCTCCATGCTCTGCGTCCTTCTGTCTTAGCCCAGGGTTAGAACTGGCGTGACTCTCAGGGCCCACATGACTTTGCCTGTTCTTCCTTAACTCAGAAATGTAATGGTCTTCTGCTTTATTTCCACTCTCAGCAGCTCTTCTGGGTCCTGGATTGAGAGAGAAGGGAGCAGATCTTTCTGGCCTTCAGAACAGATGGAATTCACTAGGGTTCCTGTGTTTATTTATTTATAGGTAATTCCGAAATGTCTAAAATTCCTGCTGTGCTTTTGACCCATTTAAGTCTTCCTGTCTGTTTCTTCTGAAGCAACTTCGTAGTCCAACAGGTAAACTGTTAGTCTATAGCTCAAGTTCATTTTCCTCACCTGGCCTTGTTACCAAAAATCACATTCCCAGATGCTGTGAGTAGTTGACGAGAACTTCTTCCTATACTGGGCCTTCGCAAACTGCTGGACCATCCCTCAAAGTCTTTATTCATTCCCAAGAAAGGCTTCTAGCTATGACCATTTCTGAATAATAAGTCCTTTCAGAGGACTTATTTAAATCTCCCTACTGGATTTTGCTCATCATAATTCATAGCTTTAAAGAAAACAGATATTAGGGCTTGGGGCATAGCTTGGGGGTAGAATGTACACTTAGCACACGTGAGACTATGGGCTTGATCCATGCATACCAGCACACACACACACACACACACACACACACACACACACACACACAGAGGAGGGAGAGAGAGAGAGGAAGGAAAGAAGGAAGGAAGGAAGGAAGGAAGGAAGGAAGGAAGGAAGGAAGGAAGGAAGGAAGGAAAAGAATTTTTAAATTTTACTTTTTCTTTTCAGATTAAATCGTAGCCTGGGGGAATTTGAGATTTACAAAGTGAAAAACTCATTGCTAACATGGAATGCAGAAGATTCCATGTTTCTGATATAGACAAAACTACTAACTAAAGATTGACTCTCACCCTATGTACATGATTGTTGATGTTCATGTTAAATTCAGTTTAACCTCTGGCAAGAATATGTCTCTTAACTTTCTTTTTTTATGTTTTAATTCAACTTTATTTACCAAGAACATGTACTGGTACATTGTATACATAGTGATCACATTCATCATAGTTAGTTTGTACCTGTACATGATGTATCTTGGTTTTCTCCCCTTCTTCCCCACCCCTCCCTTCCCTATTTACAGTAGCTTTATTTACATTTTTCCCCTTTTTCCCTTTTTTTTCTTTTGCCTTTCCTTCTTTTCTCCCTCCTCCCTTTCCAATTCTCCTCCTTACTGAATATTATCTTTCATTTACATAGTATCTATTATACTTTTTGTCCATATTTACACTTATGGTTTCTCACATGAGACAAACAAACATGGTTTCTCACATGATATGTATTCATGTGAGTCTGATTTATTTCACTTAAGGGTATATTCTCAAGGTGCATCCATTTACCTATAAATATTTCAAGTTTATTCTTTTTATGGCAGAGTAATACTCCATCATATAGAAAAACCACATCTTCTTTAGCCATTCATTATTTGTTGGACATTTGGGTTTTTTTCCAAGACTTAGCTATTACAAACTGTGTTGCTATAAACATGGTAGTGCATATATTGCTGTGGTATGATATTTTTAATTCTTCTGGGAAGATACCAAGCAGAAGAATAGCTCGGTCAAATGGAACCATTTACGTAGTGTTTTGGGGACTCTCCACACTGATTTCCACAATGGCTGGACCAGCCTACATTCCCACCAACAGTGGAGGAGGGTTCCTTTTTCCCCACAGTCCCGCCAGCATTTGTTATTGGTTGATTTCTTGATGATAGCCATTCTTTCTGGAGTGAGATGAAATATTAGTGTTGTTTCAATTTGCATCTCTCGAATGACCAGTGATGTTGAACACTTTTTCATGTATTTATTTGCCATTTGTATTTCTTCATCTGGCAGGTGTTTATTCATTTCAGATGCCCAATTTTGGATTGGGTCTCTAATCTCTTAACTTTCTTATGTTTGTCCAGTATAGAAAGTTGGTCAAAAGTTAGACTTAAAGACCTAGAAATACAACTGAATCTAGCCTATCCTCCATTTTCTAGCCTGTCACCAATCCTGTAGTCATGCACCCCAAAGACGTCCAAGTCCTGGCTTTCCTTGATGCCCCCCCAACATCTTCCCTCTTTCTGCTCATCCCATATTTTTTTCCTTGTTCCTATACTCCCTGGTTATCTATTAAAATGTTCTTTTCATACTGTTTCTCAGTTAACTCCATACTAAAAATATTCTTTCCAAATTACAGCTGACATCCACTATCCATTAGGTTTCTCAATTTACATTATAATGTCCGAATTATAGTATTGGTGACTCTACAACCTGGAATAAAATATCCTCTTCTGTCTCATCTCTCAAGTTTCTTTCAGCAGACACATTATACATTTCCATCTCCACTTACCCTGTTCACATTGTAAGCTTTCTTTCATTTCCTTCCATCATTCTTTCTAACATTAATTCCATCTCCATTTTTCATATGCAGAAATCTTGTCTCAGCTAAAAACACACTCTGTATCTTCAGACACTAAGGAAGAAGATACTCTTCTTTTTATTCCACATTCTTACCAGAGTATGTGCATGTAGTGGGTTATCAAAACAATTACAAAATAACGCATAGATTAAAAAAAATAATATGAACACTCTGTTGGTGCCTTAATGGATCCTTGAAAATGCCACTTTGTCTTTCAATCTTTGCTTAGGTTCTTATTTTAGCTCCTAAATGTGACATTTTTCTTTCTCTAATCTAACCCTAACTAATCCTAGCTCGAAGCCCAGGGTGAGCTCAAGGCCCACTGCTTTATAAAACCTTCTCTTAATTATGCTTCACTAGATTCCTTCCTTGATTTTTCTTAACTAACTGAGCCTATACCACACAATCCAGCCCTTGACTATGTACTGCTTTTTCTGCTGCTTTAATTTTTTGCAAAGGATGTAAATCTCATCTGCACAACTTGACAAGGACAAAGCCTGTGTCTTCATGATTCCATGTGAGTCTAGCAGCTATCACAGTGCTGGGTCTGTGGAGCAGAGCAGTTGTAGAGATGGCCCTGCAGCTGAATGGAGTCAACCTTCGCAGCTTTTAAAAATAGAATATTGACCTTGCCAGCTGAGAGTGTGGTAGCCAAAGCATATGGATCTTTCTTTCCTCAGCAACAGAGAATAACAGAAATCCAGGATCGACCGTCAGCGTGTCCTTGAAGTGACTGCTATTGGCTCCTTTCATAACTCTAGTTACATGATACGTTCACAAAAGAAAACGTAAGGCAGCCACTCTCAGAATTTAACTTTGCACTATGTAGATCAGAACATTTGAATAACTTGTTAAAAGATCTATCTTAGGCCTGTAGTACTGGCTCTTGATACTCTGCCCTGTCTTCTGTTTCTTCTCTTCTGTAATTAATTAAATCACCCCATAAATTAACTGGGCAAGTTGCGGGATGTTGTATGATGGTCAGGAGCATCCTCTGGACCTGGTCTGTTGGTTTAGCTTCCCTTTCCTCAGTAAACAGCTCTGCCTGCTTGGTCAAGTGACGCGACTTTCAAGCCTTAGTTTTCTCATTTGCACAGAGCAGAAATTAAGTAATTAGTTTATCAGTTTGCTGTGCACATAAAATTTAAGAAAACTATTTAATATTGCCTCACTTGTAGTGAGAATTCAATAAATTTTAGCTATGATTATTGCTTAAAATGAACCATTTTAGGAAATATAAATAGCTAATGTTTATTTAATATGAATCATACTTTTGCACAATAGATGGAATGATTGCTGAGACTACTACATGGTAATATTACCAAGAGCATTCTTAAAATTCTATAAAACAAGTTTCTACACTGGAATATCTTGTTGGTTATAGTAATTATAACTAAGTGTGAAAATATGCTAAGCTGTTTTATCAGATAAAAATTATATAGCTTGATTTTGTTCCTTTTTTTTCTATTTTTGCCCAAAATTTCAGAATTAAATTTAAAAATTACTCACTTTATCCACCTTAAATGAGGAGACTGATATATTTAGCTTCTCATGCACCTACATGGATTTGTGGTTTTATTATTTTTTACATAAAATCATTTTGTTCTTATTGTTTTTAACTCTTTTTTAAACAAATAGGCTAATTTTAAAAAGAATAATTGTTGAGTTGAATCTCGATTGGTAAGTTGTCCATTTAAATTTTTAACTGTATTTTTAAAAAGTAAAGTATTCATGTAGCTAGAAGTATAATGAAATGAAATAATTTTCTCTGCATTCTTATGCCCATCTGTCCAACTGCCTCTACTCAAACATATATAACCATTTTTATTCATTTTTAGATCCATGTATCCTTTTAAATTTTCTTGATGCATACAACTACAAATATGAATAGCTATTATTTGATTCATTTTACATAAGATATATAAAATTCTGCATAATAATTTATACCTCACTTTTTAAATCTAAAAGATTTTGGAGAGCTCTCCTATTCATGTGTACAAAGCTACTGCATTTTTTTTTTTTTACAGCTGCATGTTATTTCACTCTATGAATGTCCATAGCTTATTTCCTTTTAGATTGTTTATAATCTTGTGCTATGAACAATGATGCAGATATCATCCATACAAATAACTCTCTGCATATATGCATGTATAATTGCAAAGTTTCTGGACTACGATTGTTGTGTCAAAATGTATTCACTAATAATTTAGAGAGATATTATCAAATGGTCCTCAGGGGGAGAAAATAGAAGATTATATGTGAATGTCTATTTTCACAAACTCACCATATACTTTTGAGTTTTGCTGATTTGTTAACAGTAACAAACTAGGTGTTGCATCTTTGTATAGATATTAATGTGATTTGTATTCTCTTTTTATTAACTGTGCATATTCTCTTTGCTCATTTATCTGTTCACTTGCAAGCATTTTCTTATCAGTGTCTTGGAATTCATAATTTATTAGGAGATTAGATTTTTGTGGCAAGTTGTAAGTGTTATCCGTGGCTTCAGTCTGACAATTGTCTTTTGTAAAGTTTTGACTTTAAAAAGTCGCAAAAGTTTTTTTGTTATTAGATACTATTCACTTAGGAATTGTTCTATGAATTTAGCTAAAGGCAGTATATTCTGGAGCAGCAGGTTTTTATTTAAGTTGCATAAGGCCTCAGGGTTCCACAAGGCATGTCTACAGAATAACTTGAAATACAGTAGAGAGTGGTTCAAATGTTAAAAATGCATGTGTTCCATCTCTACCACACCATGCCACAAAGCAGTGCCCAGTGGTGGAACATCAAGGCATGAAGGGATGCAGAAATTTGTACACACTGGAAAACAACCCAACTAGGAGAAGGAGCTCTGAAATAAGGGAGGAAGAATTTTACACTTGTTTCGTTTCAAATTCTTTACTTTGACGTCTGATTATTTCAGTGGATCAGTAGTTTCCTTTTTAAAAAATAAAATGTCTAAGCAGTTGAGGTTGTCCCTCTCCTAAGTGAGACTTTATGAGGATCCCTGAAGTGGCGCTTCTGTGGTTGAAAGGAAGATGTATGGAATTGTGGACCCAGGCTCGGAGCTATTCCTCAGCCTCCCTCTCATGCTCCTGTACCTACCAGTTCCCAATGCATTTCTCAGAACTCTCAGATTCCGTGGATGGAGTTTAGAACTCACAGCTCTTGTCTACCTCCTTATCTACACACAAACGTCATTCCAACTCTTATTTTATATTTCTTTTTAAAAATTATTTCCCATGTATTTTATTAGTGCATGTTAGTTATACAGATTTATGAGTTTCATTTGGGCAAATTTGCACTTACATATAATGTATTTTAATCATTTCCCCCATCACCTGCTTTCCCCACCTTCTGCCCTAGTTTCACATTTTAGGGGTTCAATATGTATAATGTATTTTGATTATAGCTTTTATACTCTCATTCTTTTATTGCTTTCTTTTGTCTAATAATACTCTGCTTTGTACATTCTTATAATATTAGAGTCCACATAGTAGTAAGAACAGGAACTTTATACATCTCTAAATCTGTATTCTGTTACTTAGGATAAATTCTTCCTTGGGCACAATTTAAATCAAACGATCTGCATAATTAAATTATTGATTTACTTTTATTAGAAACGGAAAGGAGAGGTATTAGCTTTTTGTGATTATTTCTATAGTAATAAGATTCCTAAAATTTCTAGAGGTTTTGTGGCGAGAAGCGTTTTTAAGACCATCATATAACACTTCTCCTGATGGAAGAACTGCTTCTCCAGTATTTGTAGTCCATGGTCACAGGGCCAAATCATGCAGAATTAGCTGTCCTACAAACACCTGTTTTCATTTTGCTCCAAGTCTTATTTTTGGAAAGTTTCTTCTCATATTGAGTCTTCCTGTATCTTCCACTCACTGCTCCATCCATTGCTCCTTGGAACCACAGAATAAGATTTACTTTTCTTTAAAGTCAGTTATCATATCCTCCTTCCTGTCTCACTCTCCAATCTGTTCTCCTAAGTAATCTTTTGTCATTCCTACTATTATATCTCAAACTAGGAGATCGTACTGAAGTCCTCATTACCATCCTCAGGGCTCATTCGAGCCTGTTCATCGCTCCTTTCAATATGGTGGTGCCAAAGGAACATAACGTGACTGTGGGGACATCAGGCACACAGAACAGGAGTCTGAGTAATCTGGGTGAATGAGAAAATAATTTTTCTGTCTTCCTGTTTTGCCCTTTGTGAGTCTTTAATTTGCCTTGAAATCCAAATCCTCCAAAGTCATCAAGTAGCAATATGTGAAGTTTAGTCTTTATAGATTGAGGGCCTTTGAAGCTAGAAGAGTATCAATTGATTATTTCACCTTCCGCTTCCATTTTACAGTTGGAGGGAAGGTTTTGCAGGATGTACAGAGCAAGAGAGCTTTCTGAAAGTTCACATCTTTCTTATGGGCTATACACAAAGGGACAGAGACCTGTAGCCATGTGTGTTAATGCCATCTGTAACAACTCAGTCCTTTCAGGAGCATCTGTAGTAAGCAGAATAATGACCCTCGAATGATGGCCATGTTCTAAACTTCCGAATCTCTAAGTCACCTTAGATAGCAAAAGGGACTCTGCCAATATGATTATGGTTGAAAACATCGAGCAAAGAGATTATCCTGAATTATCCAGGGTGGGAGAGGGCACTCAATCTAATTACATGGGTCTCTGCAGGAGAAAATCCTTCCCTGCTGTAGTAGAGGAAAATGTGATGAAGGAAGAGGGATCAGAGATACAGGACATTGCTTATCCCAAAGCTGCAACAAGGGGGAAGGAGCTGAAGAAAGAGAAAAACATCTAGAAAGCAGAGAAAGCCGGGACACAGATTCTGCCCTTGATGTTCCAGAAAAGAATGCAACCTCATCAAAATTTTGAACCCACTGAGATGCATGCTTGGCTTCTGACCTACCAAACTCTAAAATAATAAATGTGCATTGCTGTAAGCCATTGTTGTAATTTGTTAGAGCAGCAATGGAAATCTAATACGCCAGACAAGAATGAATACTGGGCCAAATGTATTCACAGCTTTTTAAGATCCAAGGATTGAAATTATGTAGTATGTGCAAAGCATTGTAGAGCCAAATTCCCCTTGTTTGATAGCCACATCCTCATAATAATCTGAGCTCTTTTAGAAATTGCATTAATAACTCAGGGTACCATTTAGTCATTATTGCTTCAGTGCACTAGCTGTTATGCTGCTGTTGATGGCCTAAATCTCCTAAGTTACTCCCTGGGAATTGCTCCTGTACTGGGAAAACTATCAATTTAGATTAATCTTTTACATTATCACTTTTAGAAAGCATGTTTGTAGAGCATTTTGGAAGCCTCTCTATTTTACACCTGGGTTCTCGTGGCACTTGCTTCCATAATAAAGGCCAATTTACACTAAGTATGCTTCTAAACCAAGTTAGGCTTTTATTAATTTAGCAAATGCTTGGAGACAGCACAATTTTCACTAAGTTGAGAGCAATGGAGATAGCTTTGGGGGCTTTTTCCAAAATGTGTTTGCACAAAAGTGCTGCCACCTGGGTACTCCTTCAGGGGCTTGGAGCAGAGATGTGGTTCCTTTCTAGGGCCTTAAGCTGTTCTCCCATGGAAAAATGATCCCTACCAGTTACAGTATAATTATTTTGAGCTGGTTCCTGAATATCTATTTCTACATGTAATCATCAGAACTGCACAAGGAACGCACATGAAGCCTCATTTCAGAAATGAGGAAACGGGCTCAGAAGAAGATATTTACTAAGTTCATACCATTTTGACTGCAGAAGTGCAATTCACTCGACGGCCAGTCTAAGCCAAAAGCTACATCCTTGTATTTCTGCACGTTGCCTCTATGTAAACAGGTACCTACCCTGTTTGGACTATCATAAGCATATTCATTTCACTATTCCATAGACTCTGGAGCATGAAGGGGAACACAACGAGGTTTATTCAATGGCTAAATAAATTTAAAAATGAATGAAGCATAAAGATAATGTGGAAAATTTGTGATTGTATCTTTATAATGTCTGGGAAAATTGGTGTTTTAAGAAAGTCATTATGAAGATCTAATTAAACTGAACAAATATTAAGTAAGAAACTAAACTTTAAGGTTTGGGGATTTAGCTCAGCAGTAGAGCACTTAGGCTCTGAGTTTGATCCCCAGTGCCTCCCCGGAAAGAGCAGAACAAATGAACAAAAAAAAATAATAAACTGTAAATGTTCTGTATACACTTTTACCCTGTCTCCCACAGTCATGTAAACAAACAGGTAGACATATGCACACACACGAAAGTGATGAACGGTTTTGTTTTAGAGTAGTATAACATGACCATTTTCTTGCCCTTACCCAGAATACAGAAACAAAGAGGATTATGGGATAGAGGAGGGAGACAAGATATAAGTTACGCTATGGATAGGCTTGGACACTGACCTTAGAGCGGTTCTGACTCAGTGTTCGAAACCAGCTGCTGTAAATTTTGTGTGACAGGTGAGCCCTGAGTAAGTTAAAGAAAAATGTCACTGCATTGAGCTCTTTTTATGCTGTAGTTTTCTGTTTATTATTAACATGATTTTTTAGCAGCAGAACCTCACTTTTAGGATGAAGTTCAGTGAGAACCTAGCATACAAAACAGATAAAAGAGGAAGAGCTGCTCTGGATGAAGCAAGGATAAGGGGTCCAGAGAGTGCCCACTCCCACTCCACTTCCCATTCATCATCTCTGTTGAAATCCTAGTGCTCTTGCAAGTCTGCTGTAAAAACTAATGTATTCATATTTCCACTTTCTGCAGAATTCTCCAAACTACAGTGAACAACTGAAAAGACTTGTGTAGGATTTGCTGTAACATGACTTTGACTCATTAAATAGATGTATATTTTATTAGCAGGAATAGTTTATATATCAAAGGCCATTCATTTTATGAAAATATACATATTTTATTACCTAAAGAGCCCAGAAATTAAAGCGAGATGATAGCTCCTAAGTACCTTAGTCTAGTGCACATGGAGATTTTTTTTTTTGACTGTGGATATTATTTTGTATGTGATATATTTGACACTTACCAAGAAGGACACAAAGAAGACGGATCCATTTGCTTTGGAAGTTCTCAACACAGATTTGTGGGACAGTGGCTGAGGTTAGAGCCATTATTTTTTAGCAAAAAGCATCAAGAATAAAGTTCAAAATTTAAGAAATATCTTTAAAAGAGAACTATACTTGAAATACTTTCTGTCCCTTCATTATTTTTTTCAATATTGAAGTAAAGTGTTAGGGTTTAAAACAGGTTTTTAGCTGTTGCTTTTAGGGATTTCAGCTAAATGCTAGAAAATAAAACACATCCTCTAGCTAATTTCATCTACTATTTATTGAATAATTAGTAAATGTCAAACAACCATAACATAGATCATTAGTCATTATATAAGCCAATCTTCACAACAACTTTGTCAGGAATTACAATTATGATTTCCACTTACAGAAAGTGAAATATATTAATAGAGGTCACAGAACTTGTTTAAAGTCACCAAGTTCATAAATGTTGAAGCTTGAATTACAGAGCAAGTCTTCCTAGCTCTAGATATCTACATTCAACAGCCACTCCCCCAGTGTTTGCACACAATTTGTGAAGGATCCGGTGTTCTATTTTGACTTCAATCATGCTTGGAATTAGACAATTTTGCCAAAATACAGCGAAAGCACCTCTAGTGCTTTATCACAAGGGAGAGTATTCTACATTATCCGCACTGCAGGGAAAGACCTAACCTTGGTAAGACAATCGCTTCCCGTTTTTCTACATGACATTACACATTCGTTTCCTGCAACCCAGAACAGTTCCCACTGACTGGGTTTTGATGTAACTTTTTACACACTTCTCCATGGACCGTGAAATCGGACTGTTTGATAAAGAACATGGTGCCCGTTATTTTGAAAACTCATCTATATCATTAGGGTCCACTTCTATTTAATCTTTCACGGCAAGAAATCTGTGACACAGTTACTTCGGTCTCCCTCCTGTTTCCATGGATGATGAAACCAACCCTCACTTCCCTTAGATACAGCAAACCCTTTAACCTCTGAGCAGCAGGAACATGACAGCTGTGGAGTGCAACTTCGGGAGGTTGGGGAAGATGGCTGTGCGTGCTGAAGAGAAGCAGCAGCCATATCAGAGAGGTCCCCACTGTGGCAGCTACTCGCGGTGCTCTTTGATTCCTTGTGTGGAAAGGTGGAGGAACGTTATTTAAACAAGAGAACTCAGCAGACCAGTCCATCCCCATGTCTTACATCATCGTGAAAGGAAAATATACCAGCTGGACCCTTTCAGATTCCTTGAGTGCCTATAATCAGGACAGATTTGTTGGGCTCATCAAATGATGGAAATGATGCCTTCCACATTATTTAAGCATATCACACTCACGAAGGCACCACATAAAGAGAAGCAGTCCAAGATCATCTTCGTAAGCGTGGCCTTGTGATTTTTTTGTCCCCTCTACCTCGCAGGAGTCACCAAAATTTATTTTCTGTGCCTTCACACTCAGAAGAACACGTGGGTGGAGAGCAATCTGTTGTTCCGGGGGCTGCGAAGCTGTCAGAAAGGGCAGCGTCGGTGGAAGGAGGCCGGCATCCAAAACACGGTAGCAGCATCTCACAGAGCGTTTGAATTCAGGGATTGTTTTATTGTCCTTTACAGAAACAGTGAAGTAGCTTCATCTCTGCAGGCATATTGAGCTGTCCTTATAGGAAATCCACGTGTGAATTCAAACCCTCTCTCTGCCTATCCCCCACCAGCCTTCATTTTGTCTCCCTAAGCTTTGTAAAGTCTTTTGTCCATGTTATTTCACAGACCTTCTCCCAGCCGGGGACATCTCCTTGCCCTTCTGAGCTATGGAATATTTGCAGTTCTTCACTGAGTTGGCCTTCTTGACTTACTTTGTTTAGCACAAACATTGGCTGTAGTGATTGTAAGCTTCTGAGTCTCTGGCTTTTCATTCATGAGAGGCTGAAAACACAAGTTAGGAAATATTCTTTTAAGTAAGAAAGCTGACATGCTACATAAGCAACTAAACTGGAACCACAGTCTCCATGCAGACCTTTAACAGGCTAAGGACAGCTGTCTTCAATTTTTTTTTAATTTTAATTTACAAGCTTTGAAGTTATTTAAGTTATGAAAATTAGTCTGTATGCTGTCCCGAAAAGGCCTACAAACAAATTGCCCCAAACCTGGGAGCCAGAGGGAATAAAACCACATTTGCTACGTGTTTATGAAAAAGAAATCAGAAGACAAAGAAAAAACAAACTTCTAAAAAGCAATGCAAGCTTCGATTCTTTAGAAAAATTGCTTTAGTAATGATTAGGAAAGAAATTACAAGAATAAAATGAATAGCAAGCAAGAGGCACTTACCTATCTTAAGAATAATGAAGAAAAAAGCACTGTGGAGACACTTATCGTTGCGTATCCTTTTTAGAAAGAGGCCCCATTTAACAAGGAGGGTTGTGAGTAACTGTGAAATCCCTCACATCACCAGTCCTGTAATAAACACAGGGGTGTAGACATTGACTGGGCATTTCTTTAGAAAGCAGCTGTGTTTTAGAAGTGGACTATTTTAAATCATGAAAGAAAGTACCCAAGACAAAAGACCTGGGCTGGAATTGACAGGAGGCTGCCTTCTCTCCTTTATCAGAACAGCCAAATAGTAAAACAAAGCAAAACAACCTCCCAAACCAAAGTAAATAAAAAATCCCCTTTCTCAAACAGGAATGGTATCAAGAGATAGAGGGAGGGGAAGAGAGAGGAGAGGAAGGGAATGAAAAAGGTAGTTAAGATGTATTATGTACGTGTACTAAACTCACACAAGGAATGTAAATATTATGTACTGCAAATATATATGTGTGTGTACGTATGTGTAAACAAGTAAGTAAATAAATGCTGGAGAGGTACAATGGGTGAGGGAATAACAATTTTTCTGTGTTCTTTTAGATTTATATTTTCCAACTCTAAAATATCAGGTCACTGGAGGAAGAAGATAGTTCTAGTTAGACATGGTCATAAAAGGAGTGTGGTTTTCTTTCTTTCATTCGGTGGATTTGCAGTGACAGATTTATGGTGAAGTATCTTTACTTGGGGCAGGGGTATCAAACTCAGGGCCTTGTACTTGCTAAATCACTGAACTAAATCCCCAACTCCTCTTTATTTTAATAAGCACTCATCTTAATTTATTTTTGTTTAAGAGCATTCTTTTATACTCCCCAAGTTACTGCATTTTGTTTTTGAAGGAAGGATGCAGTAATATGAAGAGAATATGATGATCTAATCTTTCTCTCTACCGAGAATTGAGGATCTACATTGCCCACACCATAAGACATTAGGGATATACTTGGTCCAACGTGGAAATAAAAATATGCCCAGGTGATTAGAGCGTGAGACCGTGGGACCTTTCTTCATGGTGTCCCATACCAATAAGAAAGAGAGGCAAAGTGTCGAAACACTCAATTTCTTGCAGAACTGACTACCATCAAAAATCTCTCACATCTGGTGGTCGAACTTTGTTTTCCAGTAGGGTTTAACCAGGAGCCCTTTTGCCTTTTGTACCACTTGAAGATGTGACTAATGATCTGCAAAGTTTTACTCTTTGTAGCCAACTCTAAAGTGAAATATTTCTGGAGCCATCTTACACCCTTTATAGTCTTTTTTTTTTTTCAAGTAAGAAGAAGGAGCACGTTTTTGAGCCACTGATTCTCACCTGCTAATGTTTCCTTTCTTTGCTAGAAGAGGGATGGGAAAAACCCACCTCCTGAAGGGTTTCCCATCAACAATTAAACGGATTGTTCTGCTACTCTGTGCCCCCTCTAGCACTTGGCTTTTAATTTTTATGTATGAATTATGAAATGCCACCTCTACCAGCTACTGGCAGGAACCTCAGACATTAATACTGATGTCTAGAAAGGTTGGAAGTGCAACTACAAGATGATTTAAAGATGAGAATTGTAAGGGAAAACATCCCAGTAAATAAATCCAATATACAATTCACTTATTTTTCATGAAAGAGAAAAATCAACTTAAGATTTGAACGCACTATGTTTAGCATAGGTCTGTCCCTCTTCCGATCTACGTTCACCCACTTACCTGTCATCATCAACACGTGTGATTGGCGGGGGGTGAGTGTATCAAGACTTGTGTTGCAACAGCGAAGAATCTAAATAGTAAAAATGAGGGTGGAGGAAAGACAAGGTCGAACACCAGATTTGATCGTGACATCAGTTCCCTTGCAATGTTATACTTCCTTATAACCAACCACATTAATGTACAGCAGAAAAATTGTGGCTTGTGTTGTTTAGGAACCATCTGCTAAGCCTAAGGCAAATTTTACATTAAAATGCAATTTCAATCATGACCTGAAAATGAGGGGAAATTCTGCAGTTCTTAGTGCATTCGTCTTGGAATGTTTCTCCTTGTCTTTGGCATTCCAAGGGATGGTCTTCAGGTAGAGACCTAAATAAAATAAAACCTACTGGAGGCGTAAAATGCTTAGACTCCTTCCACCCCAAGATTTGCACAGCTGTGCGGGTGTTCACCAACTAGGCAGAGGGACGGGTGGGAAAAGTGATCACCAACTGGCCGGCCCAGCCCCTGTTCTCAGGGGAGTAGAGAGATTAGTTCCTTTTTCATTTTCAAACATGACTCCAAATCACATGTTGTAGTTTGATTTTAATTTAGTCAGGAATGGTCAGGTAATTAGGGCAAATCCAGGGACAGTTTTCTTCAGGGAAATTTTTCTTTTTAAAAAACCACACAAAATAAGAATTGAAGACCAAGACACATCTGATTCTAAGTTCACTTTCAAAAGCTGGGGACATGGTTCAGTGGGAGAGACACTTGCCTAACGTGAACAAGGCTCTGGGTTTAATCCGTCGCACCGCAATAAACAAACAAAATAAATAAATTAACACATAGGATTTCACTTTCAATACTTATTTTCTTTATTCTTTTCCTTTTGGAGAGTTAATAAGGGTAGATTACTTAGAGCATCTCTCACTCAGAGTTTAATCAAACTGAGACAAAGACAAAACAATTGAAACTCTATAGAAATGCTTTAATACAGCAGCTTGAATAAATTAATGCTTAGCCATATATACAAAAAGTCTTTAAAATATCAGAGGGTAAATTGGAAATGCCTTCAGAGAAGAATAGTGTTTTAGAGAATGCAATAAACGTTGTAAAGATGAAAAATGGAGGATGTCTTTTGACCCTCACAAAGGAACCCACCATCACTGAATATTCAGTGTGCTCAGCTCTCACTTTGCTACGGTCCATCAAAGAAGCTTGCAGGGGTCTGGGTCAGCCTAATGGTCTGATCTTCAACTGGACTGTTTAACATTAGTAATATGAATTATTGGCTGAAATGAATGTAGATTTTCTTGCTATGAGCCATGAGAATCTACTTTAGTGCCTTCAAGCAGAACTCTGTTAGACTGGCATTAACCCCAACCATCCCTGTAATTATTGGGTTCTTGTGTGGAAATGCAGATTCTGATAAACTAGATTTGTCACAGAGCCTCAGCATCCCCATGTTAAGTGAGCTCCTATCGATGCTGGTACTACTGGCCAGGGAACACACTTTGAAAAGCAGTGGTACAGAAACAGTAGTGGATTCCTTTACACAGCTCTGAAAATATGCCCATCAATATTGTGTGTATGTGTGTGTGTGTGTACATGCATGTGCGATGACAATGGGAAGACTACAATTGCCAAGCCAGATGTCTTCTGAAAGCCAAAGCTCTGCATGGAGTCTCTAGCATTTGGCACCGAATGATCCTTACTAAATAATAGCACTACATTTTTGGTCAAAATCTGGAAGTTTCATACAGGGGCCATTGGTGATGCTTTTATGATTCTTTTTCCCCCCTCAAATCTCAGTAAAGCAGAATCTTGGGTTTCTTTGTTAGATGAATTATGACTAAAAATTCTATTTCCTTTTCTATAGCAATAACATTGTGTGCAAAACCCCTTCTGAATTCACTGCTGCACATTTGGTGCAGTTTCTGCAAAGCTGCTTCAGGGTCTTTCACAAACCTATATAGACATTGTCACAAGGGACTCTGTTTTAACAGCTCTTTCAAAGTCTAGTTGCTAAGCTTTTCCAGCACTTTATTTCACAATATAGCATTTTTGTTGCTTTTGTTGCTACTCTTTTAACAGTTAGGAGTTCAACGAGGATTTTTTTTTAATACCTACTTTGTGCAAAAAAAGCTCCCAGGGACTGGAAAGATGCATTCCACATGGTCAGGCTGCCTTGGGTTCAATTTCCACTTTTACCATGTTTAACTAAACTTTGGGCATGTTTGTATATGCTACACCTCACTTGCCTCATCTCTAAGATGAAGATAATAATTTCTACTTATGTGTAAGATTACAAATGGTGAATTTAAGTGTTTAGCATGGGGCATGTAAGAACTGGAACAAATAACGGTGGTGATGATTGTAGTATTATGACACTCACTCAGAGAATATCAAAACTTAACATGGGACCCTAATTTCTGCAAATCTCATGATATTTCATTGTATAAAACATATTCTGAGAGGTAAATAAATAGTATGCTTTAGAGAAGTTGGTCGTATTGCTGTTTCTGATCGTTTGTAGAAGTTGGCACACTGTTGGACAACCTTGGTTAATATTCAATGCAAGTGGGCCGGGGATTTAGCTCAGTGATTAGAGTGTTTGCCTTGCAAGCACAAGGGCCTGAGTTCGATTCCCGACACCACAAAAAAAAAAAAAAAGTATTCAATGCAAGTATTTTATTTGAAATAAAATGAGGGGGAAGACAAAGACTTAAATTTATAAAAATAAATGAGGATGCTGAAAGGAGCTTCTATAAACATGTAAAGCTTAAATTACTGAAGCCTTACTTCATTCTTTATTTCTTTCTAGAATTAGATCAAATAATATATTGATATCAAGCAGTAATGTTCCTTTGGTCTTCTTAAACTTTGAAAGAAAGAGAATTGTCAAAATGAAATGAACTTTTAAAGTAAAGTTCAGGTAATCTAAGACAGCAGTGTCTATGATGTCTGCCCCACACTACATTCAGATATTTATTGAAATGAGTTGAACTAGATTTTTCATTCATGGTGACAATATTTATTTCATATGAAAAGTATCTTGGCATTTCAAATTAAAATACTTGAAATAATTTAAAACCTGAGTAAATTCTGAGACTCAATTAAGAAAGCTCAGTTTGTTTTACAAGGTATTGGAATTTTTGCCAATGGAGAGATGGCCAAAAATGGGCTAAATGAGTAGGTGAAGGCTATTGGAAATCTGCGTTTTGTGATTAGAGTATGGAAGACTTTTTATGGAGATTAACACTATCAGAAACTGCTTATGTGACAAGGGCAACAATATGACCTTCTGAAAACGTGACTCAACTAGATATGTGAAATTGGATATGTTATTTTATCTTTTTGGGGCTTCAGTTTTCCTATCTGTAAAGCTGGGAGATTGTTTTAAAATACATGTAAATTTCTATTTATACACTTAAATTATTACTACTGTATCTTCCAGTGGGGTAGGCAATTTGCCATTTAATATTTCTATACTTGAGCTATTTTTCCAATCCAACCACTGTCTATAATCTATAGATTGAAATGGTCATTCCTAAATCACTGAAGAAAACGCAATGACTAGCAGTAGTTACAAAAAGTACTTAATGACATTTTCAGATCCAGTTATTATTTCCCAGTTTTATGGATAAGGAAACACACATAGGGAAGGTAAGTTGTCAACGGTCGTATGTCTATAAGGGGATAGAGCTGGACTTTGGATAAGAGCCTGTTTGTTTCATGTACCATGCTTTGAACCTGTATGCTATGCTGACACCTTCGATGTTTTCCTTGGTGATAAGTGAACAAGTTAAGACATAAAAATATGCCTTAGCAATGTTTTTCCAGAGATGCCAAGCAGATCACCTCTGTGCCAACAGAAAAGATACATTAGGAAATAATGACCAATAATAAAGTTATGCCAAAGACAGTGGGTGATGGTTGGTGAGAGAGAGCCTGGTGGGAAATTGTGAATTTCCAATTAGATAGGACTGAGTTCTAAATATGAGCTGTACCCCTTCTCAGACACAGGACCTTGAATCAGTCATTTAACTTTATTGCACCTCAGTTCCTTCATCTGTAAAATGGTGATATATAATAAACTTCTGAGGATTACCGTGCAGATTAAATGACAACACAAAGTGTGTAGTGGGGAGAGAAGAGATGGAGGAGGGATCATGAAAGACTCACATGGGTAAAAATTATACATGAAAAATGGCTTTTCCCTCAATACCGAGAATACATTTGTTGCTATTGCACTTTCAACGCCTCCTTGTTCTGTATGGTTAATAAACGTCTTGAAGACAAAGGCAGGCCTGTGTGTTGTTTGACTTTCTGGAATAGCCAGGTGATACCAAACATAACAGCAGCCAAGTCTTACTAAATGTGTCTGTGTCAGGAATGACTTTTCGAGAGTATCCTTACATTTATCTCTGTTCATTGGAACAAAATAGACAGAGGCTGGAAAAGAGGAGATTAGCCAGTAGGCTGCTGTAGAGGACAGAAATATTTCCATTTTAATCCTACTAAGTCAGCAGTTCAAAGCCTGTATCGATTTGCTTTTTAAAAAGAATATTAATTTTCCCTTAAAAAATGTGGGCGAAAGACTGAGCAAATGAGACCTTGGATTTATTTACTAAGATGCAGTCTCTGATTATTCTCCTCTTTAAATCATCCTGCTGCCATACTGCAGGCTTTTGAAACATTAATATTAATGTTGCCTGCTTCTGACAGTGTTGGGTAGATGTGGCATTTCATAATTCAGATGTAAAAGTGAGAAGGGTCTCACAATTTTAACTATACTTCTTTCACTGTATCGTATGAAGAAGGAGAAATTGGAACATATAAAAAATTTAGAACATTTTTCACTTTTCTTAAGATAAGTAATTTCTTGCCAAAAAAAAAAAAAAAAAAAAAACTCCAGACTTCTATTTGAGAAAAAGGGTGCTTAGTATCCAGTTTCAGTTCTGATCACACTTGGACATAGTTTCAGTACTGGGTTTTTTGGGGGTGGAATTCTCTTTTCATTTATTCATTTTATAAATTTGTGCAGAGCTCAAACTGGAAGTGATCATGAACTAAATCAGTCTCTGCCATCAGACACAATTTGAAAAATCTCCCTCTTGGTCTAGTAGAAACTAGGAACAGAAAGTCAAGTTTTAATTTGTTCAGTCACCCGATAATAATTGAGCATAAATGTAAGTTATCTACCAGTGACTAAAAATCCTTCCACAGGGAGTTCAGTCTGGTGGAGGAAACAGGCATACAAGGAGAAGACATATAAATGCAGGGGGAAGTGGGACTGGAAAGGTCCTTTCCTGCAAAAAGCACCGTATGAATCAAGATGAAAGGCAGCAGAGAATTTGGGGAATGTGGTAGAGAAATGAATCGGATGTGTGAATGCTTCGGCAAAAGCAGCGATGCCATGTGGCAGCCTGCGGGAAGTGATGCGGGAGGTTAGAGAGATAAGCAAGTTCCGGATTGTGCCAGTTCTAGACTGTGCCATGTCAGGGAATTTGAACTTGATCGCTAGTCACAGTAAAAGCTCCTTGCATGCCTGATCTATCTCACTCTGCTTTATTTCTATACCCACAGTCCCTGGTAAAGGCTGAACACGTCTGCAAGGAGTGAACCCATAAGCTGAGTGCGTGAGGGAGTGAGATGGATTTTAGGAAATAGTGTTGACTATGTTTTTCATTCATAAAATGTGCCTCAGCTATATGGAGGATGTGTTCATTGGGAGCATGGTGGGATTTGAGGAATTTTGTTTGCAGACCATTACATTAATTCTAGCAAAAAAAAAAAAAGTTTAAACTAGGGGGAGAAATAGTAATAATAGGCCTTTCTACTACTGGTACCTAGGAACAACTTTGTCAGTCTTCTGTGCAGTCTTTGTGTTCCTAATTTGTGCTTGATAGGTTGGTAGTTTCATTAGTTATACTTTTGTAGAGTTCTGGAATCTTTATTCCTTCCCCCACCTGCACACTGTGCATGCTTGGTCCTAGGCTCAACGTAGTAACCTCCCAGATGCTCTAAGACAAGTTGTGCTTTGTTAACTGCACATCATCTCTTCACTTCTCTTTTCCACAAACATTTCCTTTTCAATGTGTCTCATCAGAACAAGCCATATTAGTTCGATATTGGGCCTTAGAGTTCAGAAGTGCTTGCTCACACTGTGATCATGATCCAAGTTTTTCTTAAAGCCCTTCTTCAAACATTGCTTCTTCTCCAATATTGTCTGCTTTACTGGTTACAGAAATGATTGAGCAGCACATCACTTAAGTTCCCAAGTGTGCATTTTCCCCAGCATCTGTGTTCTCGGCTGGCTTATTTCTCACTGATCAAATCAGCATTCCTTGTACTTCCTGGCACTGACCAGGGAATTTTAAACTCCTTGCAGTAGGAAATTACTTCCTGCTGAAAGTCCAAGCTGAAAAAAGATTTCACATTTTCGCATTTCAGATTGCCATGTTTATAAGCCTCTAAAATTATCCTTGTAGATGGTCATCATCACATGAGGCATAGATGAGGAAAAAATGTCTTGTGGGGATCAGCAGAGAGGGTTAAGAGTATATCTCCTCAAATAATTTTAATATTTCTGAAGAATTAAAGACTTATGCAGATGATATAAGTGATGGAGTGTGTAACAAAGAGAAATAACATATCCTTTAGCATTTTGAAAGAAAAAAAATAGCATTAGTGATGGCCTCGAATGGATGAGATGTTTGATTAATAAGCACAGTAATAGAATAATTCCTGACAGGGGAAAATGCAGATACTAGGCAAAGAGGGGAGGCACGTATGAGGTTGAATAGGATATAGCTATGGAGTCAGTCTGGAGTTGGGGCAGGAGATGGAACAGAGAACTATGTAGAGGTTATGGTAGTGTGGGGAATTTTGCATAAAGGACTGAAGGGTCTGCTTTTGACTTAACTAAAGCACAGGTACAAAGTAGAAAAACAATGCTGTCGGTGAGTGCAACCTCTGTATGCTCCCAATAGGAATAGAAAATTTCATGCAAGAGATGGGGTCTTTGTCACGAGCCTTGATAATTCACGTAGAGTAAATCCTGCCACCCACATGGCAGAACAGAGCGCCTAAATATGGAGAGGTTCAAAAGTGCTAGATGCCTTTGGTAATTTTGAAATAAGTAGGTATAAGCACTGTGCACACTTCTGCATGCTTGATTCTGTGTGCAGGCCTTTCATCTGGAAAGGCAGAGCGATTGAGTCTAAGGAAGAAGTCAAAGGCCCAGCATACCCAAAGTCACACAGAGGTAGTAGGGGCAACACGGTCAAAAGGTGACTGCCAGCAAGTGTGACGATGCCCTGGTGTTCCCCAATGTGCCTGACGACATGCTCTGCTATTTGCAAGTCTATGTTCTCTTCTACTTATGTATTTCATCATATTTGCTTACTGCCCATTCCCCCATTCAGCCCTCTACCCATAAGACTTTCACTTCTTTTTGTATCACTGAGTTACTCATCTTGGCCTTATTTGACCCTATTTCTGTGCGTACAATGAAGCCACACTAACGTGGGCCCTGAGCTGATGACTATTTTTATTTTTATTTTTTTTATTTTTTTTATTTTTTTAAAGCATGGGGAGATTTTATAAGACTTGGCAAAGGATGTTTCTTCTTGAAGCTGTTGCTCTGCAGCTTTGAGCTACTTATTCTTTCATTTCTGTCAGATGTATTCTCAGAGAAACCAAGAGTCCCAAGTCTGTGTCCGGTCACAGGACGGGGTGGTGTATGGAAAAGCCCAAGGATTGAGGTGAGGCTAGTAGGCAACACCACTGGGCCTATTGAAATACCTTCCACCTCATCACTGAGTGGCACTACAGGATTAATACGGGAAAGCAAATTAAATGGTTACTCAAGGGAGGCGATCAATATGTACGTGACAGTAGGCTGTGAGACGATCTGTCCATCTCCTCTATTAATTGAAGCAATGCTTTGGTGGGGTCCTTGCTTTACTAAATTGAAAGTCCAGTCTCTTAGCACATAACCAACCTATCACTATTATTAACAGTAATGCAATAATAGCAATAATAACAATAAATATTTTCTGTAGAGTAGTAAATTGGGGGCATATTTTATTATTATTATTATTATTAGCAATGTACTTCATGCTGGGCTTTAATTACTATTTTATGAATAATATAGTTTCATTTAGGTAAAAAATGTTTGCAAAGGGACTTTTTTCCTCTGTGCACCACCACTATGAAGCTTAACTTTTTTTTAAATTTTTTTTTTTAAATAGTGGAAGCATATCAGACTTAAAGGAGCCTGATATGTGTCATCCCTGACATGTCGCATTCTCTAGTAATGAGCCAGGTCACTGTAAAGCTTGCTCAATGGCATCTGAGCATAAATTCTGAGTTTTCTTTCATTCACGGCATCCAGTCCTAAGCTGAGCAATGGCTGGCCGTGTTATGGCATGGATTGCTTAAGAGGAGAACACCAGGTATGATACTGGTCTGGTCCTTTATGGCTCCTCCAAACTCTGAAAATCAATAGTTCTGTTTGATGATGCCACATGATGAATGCAGAAAGGAGACAGAGAGAGCTGTTCTACTTTTAGAAAAGTTTCACTGCTGAATTCATGCTTCAAATAATCAAGGGAACGTCTTTTAGTGAGCTTCCCACCCTTGGCCACTGTGGGAAATGTCAGGAAGGCTATTCCAGTCAAAGCTAGTACTTAGGTTAAGGGATGAAAGGTTCTTTTTCTGCTATTTAAAACAGCCTGTGAAGATCTCAGAAGGGACCCAGACCCCAGTTAAACCTAGAGACCAATGGAGAGCGATGCTGGCAGCTGAGACCCAAAGTAGGCTGAAAACTCGTGAGCAGGAGGGTTGATGTGGGTGTGTTTATGTATCTCTCTCTCTCTGTGTACGTGCATGTTTACACACATTTGTAGCACTTGTACACAGGACCCCCCCCCCCCATTCGCTGGGCCATTTTCTCCCTACTCATCTCCGAGGGATAGTTTCTTTAACTGGTGAAGCCTGTCCTTTCTTTGCCCTTTGCCAATGGGAAAAGATGTCTTCTAGGAAAACGCTTTCCATATTATATTGTATGTGAATCACTGCGGATCTTGTTAAAGTGCAGATCCAAATTCAATGCATCTGGAGTGGCACCGACGTTATGCATTTCTAACAAGTCCTTAGGTGATGGAGAGGCCACTGCCCAGTGGGACGTACTGGGAAGAGGAAGGCTACTTGTCTTTTTTGTTTTGTCCCGTCTAAAGAGTGACACCATCTTCTTTCTTTCATGGCCTCCATGTGATGGGAAGTTAGAGGGGCTGCTGCTGATGAGAAATGATTCACAACACAGCAAGAAGAGACTATGTGAGTCGGGGCCCAAGTCCCCTTCTGTTGTCTCACAGGTATGCAGACTTGGAATTGTCAGAATAGTTCAGAATTCTATCAGTTCAATAAACAAAATCATTGATTAAATTGGCCTAAAGCACTAAAACTTGAGAGTCAATCAACTTGCATACCTGAACAGCCAAATCGGCTGAAGATCTCAGGGTATTTCTGTTTCTTTTCATATTAGGATGCACTTCTCAGTAACACTCTTACTGATAACCTAAAGGAAATTTGAGAGTGGATGGTATTTTCTGCTTTGTAGTTTTATTTTTATGTCATCTCACAATGCTCAGTTCTTTGCGAGTAACACAAATTATACAGAAATGGAGAAATAAAGATGGTAAAGGGAAAGAAAAGTTTCGCCACTTAGATTTAAATTGTCACTCTGAGTTTTGAGAGAGAAAGATAAGAGGCAGAGCATTACATTCCGAGAATTCAGGGGTGATAATTCTATTGTTGATAGTGAAAATCTCTGAGGGAGTAAACCTTATACTCAGAGGAAAAAGAAATATGGAAAGCTGAAAAGTAGTCAGTGGTCAGTTCTAAAAGGAATGACAGAGAAGAAAATATGTCAAAAGAGGGCACCATGTGCCTTACTTGGAAGAAGTCATTCTGAAAACTTGCTTGGGTAAAGTGACCAGGTTAAAGAAATTAGTTTTTATAGTGAAGTTTTCTTTTTTTTTTATTTTAATAGATGAAATTCTGCTTTAGCAGTTTACATTGAAAGCAAGAGCTTCATTGAGTTTGCATATTTATTTCTGGATCCCCAGAAGCTGGTATGGTGTTTAACACATCATACTTGGTAGATGTTTACTGACTGTAAGGATAGATATAAATGGTGATGTGCCATCTAAATTTTTAGCTATGATAAAATTAAGTGTTATAAAAGTATTATTTGAAAGAGGTAGTGAGCTGATAATTATTATTGTCTTAAATATATAAAATAAGCCTGGGGATATAATAGGATGCAATTTGCCTTGATTTCCAAAGAGTGGAGGTGTGCAGGAGTGTTAGGATAAGGTGAAGAAGGTATGGTTTAAAGGAAAACATAATTATATTATTATAATTGTGCTTTATTAATGATCACAGCAAAAAATAGTATTCTTGTGCTACCAAAGAAATAGCAAGTAGGTAATAACTTCTAGCTTTGTACTGCTCCATTTCTGAGGAAAGATGAAACACTCAAACTGCCTACTATACATCTTTCAAAGACTTTTTAGCATCCCAGAATGATGTAAGATTATGGCATGGGGAAATTCCAAGATCACTCTTGGATGGAAAATGGAAAAGGCAGCACAGAGGGCAAAGATTCCTGCAAGCTCATGGTCTCCTACTCCCATCTGCCCATCTGGTATGAGGCCAAAGCTGCAGCCAGAGCATTGCTGGAGGAAGCTCACTAGCAGGAGGCAGCACATCCATCTTGACCAGGACCTTTAGTATCCACTTTGGTTGCAGCCACTCAAAATATATACTGCATTTCCACCTAAACATTCCCCTGGGCTTCTCACTGATAGAATGGCAGCTGTGAGAGAAACCTGGGGAGGGGTCTGTAAGCTTCCACCCAGAAGGATGCAGGGTTGTTCGTAACCAAAGTCACCTTTGTAATAGTCCATGTGTTGATGACTTTATTTTTCTACATTTCTGTTTTCCTCTAACTTCTTGTATCTCATACTGAGAAATCTTCTTTATTATGTCTCAATAAATCTGGAAAAATAAGAGAACTATTTTAAAAGAGAAAATTTCTTGAATATAATTTAAATAATGACTCTAAATGTTTAGTCTTCTGGTCTGTCCAATTAGTTAAAAATAAAGATATTTTCTGAGAGAAAAGCCCACACCTTCCTGCCTGCTACCCATTGGATTCTTCATCAGTGGAGCCCAGCAAGTTTATTAGCATAGTGCCCAGTCAGGGGGGAATTTGAGCAAGGTCCCAAAATAAATGTGATTGCTAAAGGGAACAGGGTTAATTGCCAGCCTCAACACTTCCACACAGAGAGAGGCGGGCGTGCTTCACCAGCTCACAAAAACATGAAAATCAAATTACCCAGCTAACAGGCTAGATGTAGTTTGGGTTTTCATCCTTCTTTTTCTAATGTATACCAACAGATGGAAGGGTTAAGGATGTGACAATTGGCTCAGACTGAACATATCCTTTTTGATTACGGAGTGTTTTTAGCATCATTTATAAAATTGGTTGCATGTTCTTTGTTTGCAGGCTTGGGAAATTAATCATTTTCTCACGGAAAATCAGATAGTGGACATAAATCATTGACTCCCTAGGTCATTCATTTTAAAGCATCTCAAAGTTCTTTTCACTTCCCAAAGTTCTTATCGGGCACTGACCAGGGAAAGAATGGATGGCCATGTTCTTCTTGTAGATAGACAGTTACTCTCATCATTTAAAACCTCACCAGACAAGTAATTATACATCATCTCCCACTTGGTCCCTCTAGCAGAGGCTGTGTATCAGATGAGGGCGTGCAGGGCGACAGGTACTGTCAGGAGAGTTGCACCCTGCTATGTGCATTTCCAAAGGAAACAGTGCTTGCTTCGAAGTTTCCCACCACGAGTGAACACTATATATGAAAGAAAGGGATAGATAATGTGCCCATTTATCCTTAATAAGACAGTTCTGAAAGAAAGTGGCAAAAGACATAAAATGATAGGGATTACGGCAACTAATTGGAAAATTAGAGTAATTTAGGTCATCGTGTCATCTACAAAGGTCATATAAACCCTTCATGACAAATATTAGCTATGCAAAATGTTCAAAGTGTTTAAACCTTACTAACATCTTTTTTCATCTGTACGGTTGAACAGTGAGAAAAATCATTCTGTCTTCCCCCATGTTTTCTTTCCTTTTCTCCTTTTGGCAGGGAGAGGGAGATGGGGAGAAGGCTTAGTATTAGTTAATATTAGCTCAGTGCTTGGAACATAGCAAGCACACATTAAACATTTATCATCTTCATTATTATTATTTCATTTTAAAGTTTTGAGCTAGATTATGAATTCCCAATCTTTTCATTATTAAATATCAATTTTTCCCAAGACTCTATGTTCGGGAATATTTTTATGCCAAACATAATATGTCGATCAAGTAATAATTAAATTGTTCTCCCATTTTTAACCATTCAAAGACATCAGGCTATCAATTAGAACGTCAGGTGTTTGTGATAACAAGTGCTAACATAATGTGTTTGTATTTGAATTTGAAGTAAAGAACAATATTTTAACTAAGTTATATTAAACTATTTGGTCTTATGTTGGATGATTATGAGCTGATGTATAAAAATACTTTTAGAAACTCAGGTATTCAGAGACCTTAAGCTAGGACAGACTGAATAAATATTTCAGGGACAGGTACCTGTGAAGATCTTGTCATCTAAATAACATTTGCAATTTAGTTCATAACTTCAGAAACGGCCTTACAATTAGTGCAAAAATGAGAGAGACAATATTTTTACCTGCGTGTCAAAGCATATGCAGTTATTTGCATATATTAAAAATGACACATTCAAGCTAAGGCAGGAAATATGTGGGGAAAGATCATTAAGCAGTATATATCTGAGTAGAAGAGAACCATAAACATAAAATGAGGAGCAAAAGATGTTCAGTTTCTCCCCCACTAGAACTGACCAAGAGCCAAGGCATATAGATCAAGTAATCAGGAATTTATTTTAAGAGTAGGAATTGTTACTTTGGGCTAATTATATCAAAGTGATCTTTTAAAAATCAATGCCTACAGGATGTCTAAGAATGGCCTTCATTTACTTTTCTAAACATCAATCGCCACTCTTCTGCAGTTCAGAGCACACAAGGTACAGCTGGGATCATCCAGTCTTATCAATAGAACTGGCTTTTTCTGCCTGCTTCAAAACCAGAAAGATCCTATAGGCAAAGCAGCCCTGCAGTGCCGGGAGTGTGAGCTCCCAGGGAAGGGTTGGCGCTTAATTCTTGGCATCGGGGCTTTAGATAAAACAACAGGACACGGGGGTTACTTTTCACTGTTTCTGGTGCAGGGACCTCTCCTTTTATGAGACGTACTCTGTGCCACCCACCAGTGGAGGGAGGGTTGAGCCTTGAACCCCAGCACTTCTCCTGGGGAGCCATCAGTCAGCTTAGTGCACAGATGACAGATAACTAATTGTAAGTCCATGTCAAAGTATGTTCTCAGAAGAGCCCAGATTTAGAGATTATTTGCACTTGGAAGAAAATTTTTCCACACATACATCTGTCAACTCGCACTTTTACAGGTGCTCAAGGACAGCAGAATATTTGTTTTAGAATATACATTTTCTTCTATTTTTTGTTTTCTGTAATTCCTCATTTCTGTGTGTCCAACCATTCAGAAAACTTGTCGAAGTTCTATGCACTGAGGAAACTGGGTGGCATAGCATGGGGAGGAACCCAAGCTGGCCTCACAGCAACCTTCACCATGGCCTAGGAGTGGAGCACTCGCATCTGCATTCAGTTAGATCCCTGGGAAGCACCTAGATAGCAACCAAGTAGTTACCTCTGGCAGAGGGAGAAAGGAGCAGGATAGGAAACAGGAGGTGCTACCTGAGGAGAGGCTGAGCGGAAGTTGACAGGCAGCTGCAGAGAGGCCGCAAAGGTAGTATGCAGAGATACAGGAAGTAACAGCAGAGCTGTGTAATCCTGTGACTTTCCACTGTGTGCTGCCTGTGATGGTGCTTCCAAGGCAAAAACTACTAAAGAGAAGAAGAATTGTCTAGGAAAGTCATTGTGCAAAGTGTTACCTTGTGTGTGTGTGTGTGTGTGTGTGTGTGTGGTACTAGGGATTGAACCCAGGGCCTTCACTTTGCACTGAGCTGCATCTCCAGCCCTTTTGTTCATTTTATTATTTTGAGACAGGTCTAGGTTAGAACTTGTGATTCTCTTGCCTCAGCCTCCTGGAGTGCTGGGAATACAGGGATGAGCCACCACATTCAGCCAACACAATTTATATTTGATCCAAATAAGAATGAGGAGCTAGTTCCTCCAAATTTGTAAGGTGAAGATTGAACCTCCAGTATCTCAGAAATGTGCATGTATTTGCAGATAGGGACTTTTCGGAAGTGATAAAGTTAAAATGAGGTCCGGTCCATGGAGTGGACCCTGATCTAAGCTGACCAGTTCTCAAGGACCACAGAAATATGGATACACATAGAGACACCATGAATATGCTTGTGCAAGAGGAAGACTGTATGAGCTTGTGGTGGGCAGAGGCCATCTGTGAGCCAAGACAAAGCGCTGCAGAAGAAACTAGATATTCACCTTGGACTTTTATCCCCCAGAGCTGTGAGAAAATAAATGCTAAAGCCATCCCATCTGTGATATTTGGTTATGGCAGCCTTAGCCTTTCTTGTCAAAGGAGGATTCGAGAAGGGGATTGGTATGTTGCAACAGGACCTTTGTAAACTAGGGGTGCTCTCATTGCGGCATGTTAATCATCTCAATAATCTGAGGAGGTTCTTTTGGTTTTGTTTTACAATCTTTCTTTTGGACCTTAAAAAACAGAGTTACGAGTGAAAACTACTTTGCTAATTTAACAAAGAAATCGAATGGCCTAGCAGGTGAACCCCAGTTAGTGCCATACTTATTCAGTATGTCCTACATCCTTCCCAAGGCAGGGAGGGATGTGATTTTCCTCTGGTAGGAGGACTAGAACTATCTCTTTTATAATAAATAGAAATCATTTTACCTTTTACATATTTTCATAATTTCCCCTGCTGCTTCAGCTAATGAATTATCAATGCTATTTGTGTTTAGACAAGAGGGTTTGTCTCCTTCACAGCCCATCTGCTTCTCGGTAACCTTGCTGTGAAGTCATTAAAAGGCAGAGTTGCTGATAAAGCTGTCGTCTCCATGGCAACCTGCTGCTATGTCACAAACGCTGCAGTGTGACCTCACTGAAGTTGGAAGGAGAAATCAAGCTGGTGTCTGCTGTGTGAGGCGATAATCATTTTTAATTCGACATGTGGCTGGAGCATTTTTTTAGAAAGACAGAAAAGAGAGAAGGGTCCTTCTTGAAGTATGTTACTGCCATCATTTTGCTGTTAATTACAAAATATAAAATGAACATTTTCATAGCAGGAGAACAATATAAGTATGTACTTACAATTCAAATGTCCTTCATAAATATGATATTGATTCAGAGTTTTTCTGATTTACAAAAATATGAATTTCTCCCTCATTCAGTTGTTTTTGTGCTTATTACTGTCAGCTTCTTAACATTAATAATGGTATTCAGTAATCACAATCTCATAGATCCCACAACCCATGAAGTAGAGACTACTGTCCCCATTGTACAGATGATGTGACTGAGTCGCAGTGAGGTAGAGAGACTCACACAGCTGGAGTAGTAGAGGTAGGTGCTGAGCCCAGACCTAAGCCCAGAAAGCCAGGCTTCTTCTGCTCTGCACTGTCACACCCACCTGTCCTGTCTACCTTGTAGTGTAAATGTGGCTGTATTTTCTTGTGGTTGACAAGAGAATATCTAGAATTAGAATTCAGTCTCATAAATTTCTATCAGTTTTTAAGCATTGATGAGATCTTAGTAATAAAAGAGTTGTAGGATTGCAGAATGGATTTTGTCTGACTTCATTTATTTTATAAGTGAATCAACTTGTCTCAGTGAAGAATTTACCCAAGGCAGGTCAAGGATGAACTGCTGCTATTTTGTTTATAGTAACAGCTGCAAACCTTTCTTTTGAAAGCTCGTTTGTGTTTATCCCATCTTCTCCAGAGTTTGAAAATAGCAATAATATCATCAAATGTCACCTAAGTAGGCGCTCCATCAGAACTTCTCAGAACGAGCCACCCCAAAAATGCAGCAGGTCACCCAAAATATGCACATGGCCGAACGCAGTCCGCTTACTGTGTTCATACCACACACTGAACAGTGCAAATCCCCGGTCCTTCTCTTCTCTTGAAATCCCATTTTATTTTGACATGTTCCAGTCACCAATATAAGGAATAAACAAAAAATGAACAAACAATAAAAAACAGAAACAGAGACACATACTATAGATTGGTTTTAAATGCCAATTTTGTGTTTCCAATGGCTTCCTTGATGTGATGACTGAGAACCAACCATAGTTCCTTAACACATCAGCTTTAACCTTTCCATAATGAGAAGAAATACTTCATCTATTTCATTAACAGGGACTGAATATAAGTTAAATTAAGCATGGGCCCGATTCAGTGATTTTTTCTTTTCTTGGTCTAAACAGGTTAATTTCTTTTGCACCCGACTAATGATACTCTTTTCTAGCCTGCAAACATTCTCTGAGTGTTTTGCTATGTATCTTCCAGCAAAGATGACTCATCTCCTGGTCTGATATTTACCAAGCTTGAGGAAGTAAGAAGTTTCTTCCCTGCCAATTGCCTGCATTTGTACGGCAGCCCAGATTAGGAAGGGGAGTTATGACATGTAGCCACAGAGTGTCTCTCCTAGAGAAATAGCTAAACACCCTGCCTGGGAAAGTGAATTCTGAAATCGACCCACAAGAACTGCTACCATAAGTTCTAATCAGCCTGCTATTTTCCTCCTTGGATAGTTGGTTAACTACTCAGTTGTATGATGCAGGCAGTAAATACTGCAACCTGGAGGTTCTGCATCTCTCTGGCTGCCAGACAGCTAAGGAAACAACATTTGTTGGACATTTGGCATGTGCACCTATACTAGGCAGTGGGAAGAGAAAGCCGGGAGTGGCGCAGCTTCCACACTACCCTTGTTTACAGTGTTCTCGGACACAGCAGAACCAACAGACATGTAATAGCACAGGCAACGTGGAGTCAAGACCACGCCATCGGACCTATTTCAGTTAACTTATGTAAGTGTTAGGTGTAGGAATACAAGAGCGCAAAAAAAAAAAAAAAAAAAAAAAAAACCACCTTAGATGGTGATTTTCAAATACACAATTAAAAGGTAATAATATATGATTTGCATTTTCTAACGTGTTTACTATATTTCAGGCACCATGGCAGATACCATGAATTCTTCCTGTCATTCCCTCTTTTTTAACAACCCTAGGACAGAGGCTTTACTGTATACTTTAGAGAAGAGAAGAGTATGGCAAATTTCATAGTTGGAAGAGCCAAATAACTTGTTTGAGTTGGTAGGCAGTATTAGCACATTGTAGAACCTGTATTTCAGAATGTAGGAGTTTATAAAAGTTTATGCCACCCAGGAAAATCAGGTAGGAAAAATGACATAGACCCAGCACAGAGACAAGAAACGGCATCAGTCTGTGAGGCAGTGGTCAAGTCGCCTCAGCCCGCTCTCCTCCTGTGAAGTGACGTAGGGCACCGCAGAATAGACTGACTTCCCTACAGCTTTACGCTTAATCTCTTCTATCCCTTCAAATTCCAACATGGCTTTTTATTTTTTGTAAAGCTCAATGATTATATGTCAATACATGTTGCCTGAAAGTAATTTCCCTCTTGGAATTTTCCACTTTTGAGCACAGTTGACTTTTAGGAATTCACTGAGCTCCACAAACTGACTCAGTGAGGTTAATAAATTGATGCAACTGATAGAGTTTATTTTCTTTTTATCCATTTATCTGGATACTTAAATCTCTGACTATTTATAGACTGTTATTCAGAGTTCTTTGCGATTATCTAATACTGACATTGATCTATAACACTTACATTTTCTGATATAAACAATTAATTCACTTTACTTGCTTGTGTTGTGTTCTTAGTGGTCCCCAAGAACATGAAGGGAGGTGAATCCTTGGTAAAGACAAGAGACTTGAACGGGGTGTCCTTGCAACTAGGGAAGTTAGGTTCAGTAGAGAGGAGTGGGAATCAGTGGTTGACCTTAAATTACAAGTTGAGAACTGGAGGTAACTGGAGGTTGCCAAGAGTTATGTATCAGAGTTGCTATATGAGCTAAGAGAAGGGTTTATAGCCATGAGTTGTCTATATAACCTCACATGTAATTTATACTTTTAAGAGCAAAAAGAAGAAATGAGATAAAATTATAAATGGTTCCATATCTAATTTATTTCATGGAACAATGTCACTAAGATATTAAGCATGCATTATAAATAGACCTCTTCCATTCCATTCTGTCATTGAGTAATAATATAATCCATTCTTTTTTATGAATTTAAGTCATTTCCAGTGTTTTGGCTTTGTTCTATGATTTATTCTGTTTTGTTTTATTTTACTATTATAAAGAATATTATAATGGACCTCTTCGTACACTTAATTTGCTAAATTGGTTAATATATCTGTAGGATAAATTTTTAGGAGTAGAATTGTTGGGTCAAATGCTGTGTAGATTTTACAGATATTCCCAAGAGTACATCAACATCAATTTAACCTCTATCTATAGTATTTCTAATGTTTAAATATATTTCTCTTCAGTGTTAGCTAATACGAAAGTTTTAAATTTTTCATAATTTGTATCTGTGCAAATGGCCAGTTTAAACTATATTCATTTAATCATGAGGGAGTTCGATTTTGAATAGTTTTCTTATGTGAATATTTGTGGTTTTGTGTTTCTGTGAACTGTTTACCCATGTTTTCTCATTTTATCATTGATCAGTTATGGAATTCTATCCCTAAATTTATTTGAGAACTAATTGTATTAATCCTTAGAATGTCATATGGACTAGGGGCTGGGGATTTAGCTCAGTGATTAGAGTGCTTGCCTTGCAAGCACAAGGCCCTGAGTTCAATCCCCGGCACCAAAAAAAAAGAAAAAAAAAAATGTCATATGGACCCAAGGTGGTTTTTGCAACCATTATTTCTCCATTTGACTTTCTCTGTGATAATTCTGTGTGATAAATTGATCAATTTCATACATATCCTTGGTTTTAATTTTTCACTTCAGGTATTTAAGAAAAAGAAATCACTTGTTTTCTTTTGTTTTTGTACGATCCATTTCTTTTGCTATTTATATATTTATTAATTCTTGTTCTATTTGAAATTTACTTTCATACAAGATTTAAGAAAGATGTTAGCCATTTTTGAACCAGTAGTTGGTTGTTTCAACAATATTTTTTCTAGATAATATACAAACATTTACTTTTTATCGTATATTAAATCTCCTTAAATATGTATCTGTACCTGTGATTTCCTTTACCACTGTTTTTCCAAGAATTTGGACCAATCCAAACTATCTCAAATATCATGCCTGCATATGAATGTTTTCGTATTCAGTAGTGTCAGTTTTCTTCATTATTATTTTCCATATTTATCCTGACTTTTCTACAAGCTCTTCCCCTCCGCAAAACACTGAGTCATATTGGTACTTTGATTCTGATTGTATTAATTTTATACAGAAATGCTATCATTGAACTATTGAACCTTTGTTCCAGACTGAGATGTGTATTTCCATGTATATTTTTAGTTCCATAGGTAACTAGAAAGTTGTTTTAATATGTTTTTCCTTAGCTTTCTCAGCATCTACTAATCCTGAGAGAAAAAATATGTTGTTCTTTAAACCTATAACATGTTTCCTTTTCATTGCTCATTTCATTTTTCTGATGTTGTTGCTTTATTTTCTCAGTTAACCTTGAAAATGCAGAAATTCCACAGCAGCTCTGCCATATTCTTGAGACCAGCCTTTAGCCATCGAGGGTTAGTGACACAGTGTGTGAATAATAACTGGAGTTATAAGCGGCGTAGGGTTGCTGTCTCTCACGGCTCTTTCCTGGGTGTTACAATCATTGCTACTGCAGGGTAGAGTGATTTGGATGAAGTTTGCTTAAGGATCACCGTCATTATATATTTATGAATAACAGCAAACACTATTTAGGATAAGCTATTCCCTGAGAATTGACATGCTCCATCAGGGACCGGATGATAGAATTCCTAGGCCTGTGTTTATGGCACTAACAATCTGTTCCATAAGCCAGCCTCTGCGAGCTAATGATCACAGTCGCTAACCATTCTTTTTTCATTTTAATAAGGATTTCAAAGGGGGAAAAGAATATGAAGAGAAAATAGATGATGGATGTAGTATTTAGGTTACATGTAAACCAGTAAAATCCATTTAACCTTCTTTGGAGGAGTAACAGAAATAAACACTGCACATCTCTCACAGCATCAGCAGAATACTGCCATTTGTACTCATCTGCTCCTTTATATTCTAACTCCTTTTGTCCCAAAGAGAAAAATGTATACCTTTATATATATGTATATAGAGTAATCAACTCCTCATGAATTTTTTCCTACCTTTATTATTTTTGGTGGTGTTTTGATGGGAATTACTATCATTGTTCACTTCTAAAATTATTCAAATTATTGTCTGATTCCTTTTTCTCATTATCATAAAATTTATTTTATCATAGAACAATTTGACCGGGAGTGAGAGCTAGCTGATCTTGTGGAACACTCAAGAGATTAAACTCTTGTTTAATAAATCAGACTGTACAGTTTCATAGGTGTCATTTGCCAACAATAAACCTGACCCACTGTCCATGTTGCTCCTCCTCAATCTTCACTCCTTTTCTTGTGCCTTATCCTGTGCGAACAAGTCCAGCATTGCCAACCTTGGCAACCCCAATAATTTGGGATCTCCTTGTCCACTCTATCGAGCACAGACAAGTAACCCTGAATCTCATCAAAGATCAGCTCAAGAGGGGCGTGTCGCTGTGTTGCCTCTCGCAGAGCTACAAGACTCCTCTCTTGGAATCCTGTGGGACCTTAGAATGTCTTTCAGAGTGCTCAATCCATTTTAATAACATAAGTGATGTAGAAATAAGTGAGGGAACAAAGGTTTCCATTGCCCCCTGGGTAGTGGTCAAGCTAGTCCCATGATACTCTACAGAAATGGTAGCTTCAAGGAAAATTATCTGTCCAGGGCAGAATCCAGAATAACAATAAAGCTATGCACTGCAGTTTAATTCTCCATGTAGTCTTACTGTAGACAAATATGGCTTATCTCTTTCCTTTCTCATTTGAAAACTTATTGATAAGTAAATCTCATGATGTTAATATGGTCTCATGCACAATTTTCCTTTGTGGTGAATAAAGATGGAACTTCTTAACTGGGCCAAAAATGGCCTTGCATACTTAGGCCCCTATCAGTCTCTCCAGTTTCATCTCCTTTCAGGCTCTTCTTTATTTTCTGAGATCACCTGCCTTAGTTCCATGTACTCAAATTCTTTGCTGACATCACAAGACATTTGAATGTGTTGAGCCCTATATCTAGATTCTTCCCTTCGTTCTTCTTGCACTTTAAGATATCTTTAAATTTTGGGCTAAGCATTAAGTTCTTGGAAAGATTTATTTGGCTTGTCTGAACAGGTCAAATAATATTTATAGACTTTCATGACTCCATATACTCATTTTTGGTGACATTTATCACTTTTGCATTTGTACATTTATTTATTTGATCAATATCTACTTCTCTCTCTAGACTCAAATGATTTGAGAACAGAAAAGTTTCCTATATTATTCACTGTTATACAGTTTCTGGCATATATAACGGTCACCATAAAAAAGTGTCGAATGAGTTAATTTTCACTTTAACTTGTGTTCATTGCCACCAAAAATGCCTAGGATCTTTTGGAGAACAGAAAAATATTCTTGCAGAAAAGTATCACACTGGCTTGGCTGCAACAGAATTTTGGATCTGGGTGTTTTTTTCTGCCCTTAAAGTTTAGTGTCACTTAGACTGACAAGTGCTAAAGTCAGGCTGGGCCACTGGATGAAGAGAAGATCATCTAATGGTTTCCAAGATAACACTTCAAAACCATGAAGAAAAGAGTGACATGGTGAAACTACCAAAGAATCATAGAATGTTAAAGCATTAAGGAATCTTTAACATTATGTAATAATTTTCCTTTCTTTAAAAAAAACAAGAAAACAAAATCTTAGCAATGGAAAATTGGGACAAGAATCCAACATTCCTTACATGCAATGTACATATTGTTTGCCAAATCATTCTGCTTCTGTGAAATAACAGCCCTGAACTACTTGGACTTTAAAAAGAAATTGCACAAAAAATTTAGTGGAATTCATGTACTGTAAAAAGATGATCTGCAGCCTTTTTCCTTGCCATATAAATACACACACAGAAAGACTGAATATTATCTCCAAAACGTATTATGTGGAGAATGGCAGCATGGCAGCCACCCAAAAAAGCTTTTACTGCTCCTAAAGTATTTGTTTGGGTACATTAAAACTATTTTTCTAATATAAAAGGCAGTCCCTCTCCCCGCTTCTTCTAAATGAGAGATGGTAAACGACAGGGGCGGGAATTATAGATCAGGACGGGTTCCAGAAGTCACCCAGTAATCTAATCAGGGATCTTCTGGGCCTTAGGGAAAATTTTGCTTTCATAGCAATCCAATTTCAGGGAGTTAATTTATGTCAAGATTTTCAGCATATATATCTAAATAGAATTCCTCCATCCACAGCAATTTCATGCCCAAGATTCTAAAACTCAGTTCTTTCTATATTAAAACCAAAAACTTTAACATTGAATTAGAAGTGAGGTCTCACCAAAAATAAACACACATATGTAAATAATAAAGAGACAAAGAGAAGAAGTCAGTCATCCAACTTTTATAAGAATAAGGTGACATCTGATAGTGTGTGTAGTAAAAATAATTTGGAGAATTTTGTTTAAACACACACATGTACAGAATCAGGTCTTTGAAAATGACTATAGGGAAATGGGACAGTGTGATTCTGGTGGTGTTAATCGTATCCCTTTATTCTTCAAATTTATTTTGTATGAACTATATTTTTCATCAAAAATTGCCTTTTACAATATGTCATTCAACATGACAATGTAACTTAGAAAACCAAAATCTCCTTCTCATATCTGCATTTCCATTGCAAATCTAGTAACCCGAGTTTGGCTTTTTTTTCCTCTGCCGATCCCCAATTCAACCAAGACAGTTATAGAAACATATAATGAGGATTATGCCAAAAGAAAGAAAGCCACAGACCATGTTCATCATAAATAACTTGAAAGTAGAGTCATTGTCAAGTTAATGAAGCAGAAGCCCTTCATTTTCACAGACCCGTTTTTATTTTTTTTAATTTTTTTTATTATTTTTACCAAGAACATGTATTGGTACATTGTATACATAATGATCATAATCAACATGGTTATTTTGTACCTGTACATGATACATCTTGGTTTCCCCCCTCTTCCCCCCCTCTTCCCCTCCCCTCCCTTCCATTCACCCACCCCTCCCTATTTGCAACAAATGTAGCTACACTTTACCATTTTTTCCCCTTTCATCTTACTTTTCTTTTAACCTTCTTCTTTATCCCCCTTTTTCCTATCTAGTTCTCTCTTTTGAATACTATCTCTCTTTTTTCTTTTTTAGACAAACTATCTATTCTACCCCTTTGTCCTTATTTACACTTATGGTTTCTCATATCAGAGAAACAATTCGATGTGTACTAATAAGTGTCTGATTTATTTCACTTAATAGTATGTTTTCCAGGACCATCCATTTACATACAAATGACTCTAGTTTATCCTTTTTTATGGCGGTGTAGTACTCCATTGTGTAGAAAAACCACATCTTCTTTAGCCATTCATCAGTTGTTGGGCATTTAGGTTGTTTCCAAGACTTAGCTATTGCAAATTGTGCTGCTATGCACATGGTTGTGCATATATCACTGTGATATGATGATTTTAATTCTTCTGGGAAGATACCCAGCAGAGGAATAGCTGGGTCAAATGGAACCTCTAGTTGTAGTTTTCTGAGGACTCTCCACACTGATTTCCACAGTGGTTGGACCAGTCTACGTTCCCACCAACAGTGTAGGAGGGTTCCTTTTTCCCCGCAGCCCCGCCAGCACTTGTTATTGGTTGATTTCTTGATAATAGCTATTCTTTCTGGAGTGAGATGGTATCTTAGAGTTGTTTTGATCTGCATCTCTCGAATGACCAATGATGTTGAACATTTTTTTCATATATTTATTTGCCATTTTTATTTCTTCATCTGAGAAATGTTTATTCATTTCAGATGCCCATTTTTGGATAGGGTCTTTAAATCTGGGGGGTTTGATCTTTTTGAGTTCTTTATATATTCTGGATGTTAGACCTCTGTCTGAGGGACAGCTGGCAAAACTTTTCTCCCAGTTTGTGATTTTTTTGCCCTACTCTATTAGTAATTTCTTTGACCATGCAAAAGCCTTTTAATAGGATGTGGTCCCAAGCATCAATTCTTTCAATTGTTTCCCGTGCAGTCTGAGTTTTATTCATAAATTTTTTTCCAACCCCTATGTCTTCGAGAGTTCTTCCTATTTTATTCTCCAGGAGATTTATTGTTTCTGTTTTTATGTTTAGGTCTTTGATCCACTTCGATCTTAGTTTAGTACATGGTGAAAGACATGTATCTAGTTTTAGTTTTCGGCATGTGGTAAGCCAGTTTTTCCAGCACCATTTATTAAAGAGGCTATCTTTCTTCCAGTGAGGGTGTTTGGCTCCTTTGTCGAAGATGAGATATTTGAGTGTGTTTGGAGTTATTTCTGTTATTTCTGCACCTTCTAGCCTGTTCCATTGGTCCTTGGGACAGACCCGTTTTTAGTCTCAGAAAGGACCTTAGTAATGTTACATTCCCAGTATCATATTCATTTTCTTAAAAAGCTCCTTTTCCCAACGTATAAATGTTATACTGCACAAAATTTAGTTCTGACTCAAAGTAAATCAAGAGGAAAAAACTGTAGAAATTTCCAACTGACCATTTTGGGTTTTGGCCATTAACCTGGGCCTCAGTGAATGAATGTCCCCTGTCTCATACTTGTGACACTTTCAGGTGTAAGCGAGTGTGTGTCTGGGTGTGCCATCCGTTAGCTATTATCCACATGCGGGACAACCAATGAGGGACAGCTCTGTCATTAGCAGATTTTACCCTAGAAATGACTGTTTCCTGGACCTCTTCTCATTTTCCCAGACTGCTCAAATGTCCATTTTCCAGCAGCCAAATTTATGACTTCTTGCATGTGTTTACCTGTGATAGCACGTTCCCTTCTGAATCCATGGCTCTAGCTTGGTACAACAATCTGATCAATCTCCCTAAGCTGCCCTCAATGATACAGTTCTAAGGGCAACATCCCCGTATTAAAGCGAGGTGGTACTCTCTCTAACCTGGCATTTCAGAAAGGCTTTCCAACCGACCAAAAGGAAAAAAAAAATCAATTCCTGACTCCTTCATGAGAGATCCTCTTTTATCTCTGTCATTCCCTTTCTATCTCTTTTGTCAAAACTCAAGAGGCCAGAAGGGTAGCAGAGGACGAAGAGGAGTTCTGTATCAGGATGAATTTCTGGCTCTGTCTTGGGTCAACTTCAAAGGTGCCACATCTCTAGGGGCACATGAAAAGAATTCTCTGTTGAAAAAAACACAACACTTTACAAAGGCAGCTGTTAGTGGAGGTGGCAAGTGTCCCCCAGAAGAGTCTCGAAAGGTTGATTCTTTAAATGAACCTGACACTGAAAGATAAAAATGGAGTTAGCGAGACACTTTCTGCCAGGGAGATGCCATTGGCCTGGCGGAGCTTCCGATGAAAGGTCACATTTAAAGCAGTTTCTGTCTGTGACTGGAAAGACAAAATGGCTCATATGGCAGAATGGCCATTGAGAGCCACTCTCCCAAGGGAGCCAGACTTCTCTCTCCAGGGAGTTAAGAAGAAAGAGGACAAATCTTTTGAATATATTCCTCTTTTTCTTGTTAATGTTCTTCCCTAAGTTGGAGAAGAAAGGGCTTGGACTGCTTTATTATTTTAAATGTTCCTTTACCTGCCTGCTGGACACAGTCATTCTGCAATAATAGCTTAACCCCAAAGAATCTAAGAGCAGAACTGTTCTCTACCAACAGTGAGCACTGGGTCTTACATGTCCACTGTGTGTTTCTGGACTGGTTTCTTCAGAGATTTGATGCAATTACTTGTCTTTGTGATCTCATTTACTCTGCACACTAACTCCAGGTGGTAAATATACCTTTTCCCATTTTCTAACTGCAGAGACTGAGGCTTAGGAACTTAATGGAATTTGTATAAGACCAATTATATAAGTGGATCTGTAACCTGAAGGTGACCTCAAAAGTTTCACAATGCCTCATGCAATTTGTCTTCTTTGTTGCCAGGTTAATTATAGGCTATGACTGATAGAACAGATAAATGTTGGTCATATTATGCCCATACTGCATTTCCAGAAACCAGTTAATATAAAACAGAAAACAACCGTGCAGAACCCATGAGAGAATCAGGCTGGGGGAAGCAGACACTGCCAGGGTTGCTGCCCATGGAGAGACCGGGTTTCCCAATCAGAGCATTCGTATACGAAGTTTAAATCTGCTTCTCATCGCAACGCAAATCTACCTTTGCTATTGAGAATTAGTGTTTGCTATAATTGCTAATGCCAGTGATTTATACTGTATCTGAAAGAAAAGGAGAGGGAAAGAGAGACAGGATGTTCTATCTAGATTTGAAATCAGATTGAACTCATGCAGATATTGACCTGAAGGTATTGTACCAGTTAGTGACAATAAAAAAGAATGTCTAGGGACAAGTTAAAGCCTATTAGTTTACATTGTACATGCGGTGGTGAATGAGGAAAAGACGGCTGTGGAGAAATTATGGCTGACACAGTAGGTTCCTAGAAGGTAACATACTCAAAAACGTTTAGATTCTTAGTTGTTCTCTGACCTGTATCTAATGAATATTCCATTCTGAAATCTTTGGGCTAAGCAGATAAAAAATTATGGGTTAGATGTTATAAGTGGATTCAGAATTTGCTTTTGTGCCTGCTTGCATAGCCTATTTTCTTCTCTCTCCCTCTCTCTCTCTCTCTCTCTCTCTCTCTTCCTCCCTCCATCTCTCCATGCACACACACACGTGTGTGTGTGTGTGTGTGTGTGTGTGTGTGTGTGTGTGGTAGTGGGGATGGAACCCAGGGCCTCACATATGCTAGACAAGTGCTCTACCACTGAGCTACATCTTCATTCCCTCATTGTATAGCTCTTAATCTGTTATAAATTCTGTTTGAGGATAAAGGACGATAGTCTAATGGCAACTTCCAAACATTTTTGAATATTTGTTTTTGTATGCATTTTCTCCTTCAACATCATTTCTATCGCAAATTCCCTAAAACGAAGTAAATAATTTATACTGTCAGTATAACAGCAACAGCAGGTCTGCGTGGGCTGGTTGTCAGTTTATATCTAAAATGAGTGGCATCTTTCCAAATGAAGAATGAGCACAGCAGAAGTGTGGCTAGGCTTTGTGCCAGCATGTGCCTGTACCTCTGACCATACCTACAGTTAGCCTGGGTCCCTGCTTGGCGTCCTTATAAAATCATTGAAAAGAATGCACAGGGGTATAACCTGGTTCACACATGCGCACTCACATCTCACAGAAAGATAAGAGACTGATGCTAGTAGCCTTTTCTCAGGGAGTGTTGGGGCTGATGATTTAGGGGACCATAAGTCGAGACATTCTGTTACATCACTGGGGATGAAATGGGATGATCCAGCTACTACTTCAACACTATCTAAAAGTCTTTCTGTTTCAGTTCAACTTTTACCCCAGTTCTAGTGTCTCCAGATCCTGGAGTTCTTGAAGGAGAAACCATTCCTACAGAGTAAATTTGATATCTCTTACCTTTTCACCCTTTTAGTTTGGAATTCGACTTTTTCAAACTCTGTTTATGTCAAGTATTACCATTTTCACAGTTTTATTTTTTTACTCCTTGTTTCTTTCATTCTTTTTTAAGCTTTATGCCTTTAAAATTTCTCATTTTTTTTTTCTCTTTTGTTGCTTAACTGAGGTTTTGGAAAGAGGCAGAAGTAAACTTGTATCCATCTTGCCATCTTCAACTGGAGTATGTTTTGGTCTGTCATGTCTATCTCCTGAATCTCCACTTTCCTTGACAACCCTGGTATTACACTATGATGTGAATCTCCCTGAATTTGGTGAGGTAAGGGAGAGATAGTTTAGATGAACTTTCAAAAATGTATTAACAACCTAATTGGCTGGATAAGAACAGACACTGAGAAGCTAGAGGTGAATTAGGAACCACTGACTCCATGCTTCCCATGAGGCTACAATTTCAGAAACGAAGCCTGCAGCTAGGGATGCTCTTTATTTTCAAATCTATCTTCACCCATTGTTATTAGACTACAGTACAATAGATCATTTTTTTTAACAATGATTACTCTTATCTAATTTGTTTCCTGCATCCTCAACTGAAAAGAGAAATTGCAAACTCCATTTCTTGGACCCTGTAGATATTTTGACCCCCTAGTGTACCTAGATACTTTTCTTGTTATATAAGAAACACATGTGGGTATAGTTGAGAAGTGTAACAACTGACCCAGAAAAAGAATGAGGCTTGTAGAAATAATGCAATGTAAAATTGCACATAGGGAAGTTTGTTAGAGTTGAAAACTGACTCAACAGTGTAATCTCACAAGAACACTAAGAACTGCAAATTCGACCCAAGGAAAATTAGATGTAGCAAAAACCACTAGAACAAAATATAACTGAAAGAAGCTAACATTCCACACAGTGATGTCTGTTATTGGCGAAAAAATTGACCGAAAAATAAAATCTTTTTGCTAAAAATCTCTATCTGCAAAATGCCCCCCAAAGTAGGATTGGGTGGAATTAATAGATACACACACAAATATAAAAATCCCTCCATGTAAAGGCAGAAGCTATACTTGATGAAATCTAATATGAGTAAGACATTGATCTTTCAGTTGCATATTGTACAATTTACACAGAAAAATCATTGATCACAATAAAGACAATTTTAGGAGTATGAAAATGAAAATTTAAAAATGGAAGTAAAAGTATTGTATAGACTATTGATCAAAGAATAAAATTACAAGTAGAGTTTTGTTCAGAAAATTCTGTCTCTACAAAAAGTCAATAATGCTGAATAAATTTTTGATTAAAATATGTGTATGCCCAACAAAGTCCTAAAATATCTTTGCTGTCTACATTTCACTTGTCTTTAGCACATTCCTAAACTAGTATTTATTCATGGTCAAGACAATTTTTTTTCTATAAAAACTGAGATATGAAGGCCCAGCCAGAGAAACATAAAGAATGTATAGACTAATGCAATGCATAAAATTCAAAATAAGCCGAAAGTTCTGTCAAACTGAGCTAAGACCTTGGCGCCCTCAGCTCTCTGGTCCTGTTTTGGGAGAGACGTAACTGGGATAGTATTTTGTATATAATACTCTGAAGCATATGTGTCAAATTTGTGCTCACCCATTAAGCTCTTCACTGTGACAGCAAAGGTCATTGTTCTGTGTTTTCTGACCTGTTTGTGCCTCTCCACTTCTAATTACTTTCTACTTGCAGCCTGCACTGAAGTTCCACCCCGGTAATATGAACCACATATATCTCCTGATTTCCAGTCCATCAAAAGGCCAGTTAAAATTCAACCTGCTTGACAGAACCTCTTTGTTCTCCTTCTCCAACAATTCTTTCATGAGCCTTCTTTTACCTTTCATCTATATTCTGTGCATCAGCCCTTAGATAGCTTCAGATAGTGTCTAATTTTATGTGAAATAAAAGATAGCTAATAATTACATGCAAATTTATTTTCATGGGTAAATAATTCCTGAACCTGTATGTAAAAGTAATATCACAGTCCTGAAAGGAAATTAGGTGACAGAGTTTGTCAGAGAAAATCAGAGTGGAATGTATGGCTTGCAAAGAGTCTCTATTGTACAGCAAAACCATCCTGTTTCCTAAGACAGCTTTAATTGGCTATACTTTTGTTTGAAATGCAATCCCAGCACACAGAGGACACCTGTATGCAAAAGCGAGTATATAAACAAATTATATGCCAAATAACACTTACTTGAAATGTGTCACTTTGTATTATAGTCATTGCTTTGTCCTTCCATTCACATGAATCTTTGAAGATTGATTCTTTTGTGAAACCTCTTTAATCTTACAATAAATATGTATGTATTAAGGATATCTGATGGAAAGGAGAGACAGTGTCCCTAGTGTATATTTATGAAAGCTTTGTAAAAAATTGTGTAAAAAGTGTTTCATTGTCAGAATATTTGTACTATGTTATTGGCAGAAGGAAATAAAAGACACTGCAATAATTATAGTCAATCCACAGTTCAAGAAAAATACAATATATAATAATTGAATTAAAAAGCCTTACTCTCTACCTGATAGAAATAGTTATAAGAAAATAGAGCTTAGAATTTAAAAGAGCAATTAGAGATCACAGAGTAATTATCTTGTGTTGAAATAAAGAAATTGAGACCCATATAGTTCAAATGGTTTATTCATGCCAGGAAGCTAATAAATAGTTACCAATTTTTAGGACAAACATTGCACATGTAAAACATTTTTCAGTTAAAATACGTGTTTGCTAACTCACTTCCATTACCAAAAACAACACAAGAAGTAGAACTGATCATTTGTTTCAGGAGCAGAATGAGTTTGGGAGGTCCAGGACAGCAGGTAATTAAATTAGTGAGTATCAAGGATATTCTAGGCATCCCATGCTAAATTCTTCACTGCAGCTTTCTGCAGACTCATTGTTTCCTGCCCAAATGAATTTATGTAAATCTGATGAGGAAATTGTAGGAGCTTCTTGACCAATCGACATGTACTATCTCTCTGAACCTTAAATCTGCCTTCCAAATTTGGGGAAGGCGACTCATTCTCTGACAAAGGCAGTATTCATACCAACAAACTGTTTCATTTTGAAAAAAGTACATTTTTTCTAGGCACATTGGTCATAGCTTATATTCCAGGGAACTCATTAAACCCATGGGAAACACTATCACAGGCATTAATGAGATGCAATAACAATGAGAACAATGGCAGTTATTTACTAATTTAATTAGTTAGCTTGCAGTTTTGTTAACTTCTCAAAAGCTCTCATCTTCCTTTTAGTGTCAGTTCTGCTTGTTAACATCTAGAAAATCGTTGGGGGAGCATTTCTGAGGTACTTCACGTCAGGAAAAGGGCTACCTTTTCTAAACAAGTGTCTACCTTTTACCAACTTCGCTTTTTTTTTTTTTTTAGTACTATCATTTTTCAGCAGACAAAAAATTCAAACATTCCCATTTATGCTTTTACATATTGACAGAGTGTCATCATCCCCACTGTAAGACCCAGCAGGCAGCTAAGAGGCCTACTTTAGAAATTCCTTGATCTATTCTCGTTAAAAAAAAAAAAAAAGCTTCATTCTCATAGTTACTGCAGTCGCGCTTTCCTCAGCATTTAACGGTCTTCCAACATCACAGCCTCCAAATATGCAATGATCAGTGCTCAGAAGCATTGTCACAAGGCTGGACCCCAAGTAGCCCCCGGAATGGCGCACTGCTCAGGTGAGTCCGGGCATTCCGGGCTATCACTTCACATAGTTCACTCGGATGCTATCTGACTTGTGTGTGTGTGAGCCACTGCGCGTCTGCGCTGCCCAAGCCGGACTCGCCCCTACAGTTTGGTGCTAGATGCTGCGCCCGTTCCCTGCCCAACCGGCCCGGACTTCTTTTGTTGTCTGTGTCCTCTGCGCGGTGAAAGGGTTTGAGAGCAGTGGCGAGAAAAAGGCGCACGTGTAGATAGAGGAGTAGGGCTCAATCTCTAACCTTTTTAGTAACAACCACGATAAAAGGAAGATGAATATGAGGGCCTGGAAGAACTGTTTGTTTGTGAGCAAGTATCTGCGGTTAATTTCTTCTCACTGAAATAGTCTCCAGCGTGAATCAGACCATGGCAGACAGAAGTGCTCTATTCCATGTAAGGAAAATTAACTAGTTTTTCATTGTGGACAGAAAGAGAGAGAGAGACAGAGAGAGACAGAGAGAGACAGAGGGAGAGAGAGAGCCAGGTCTTTAGAAACACAATGGTCATGGTTATTTTATGCATTCTGTTTTTACCTTTGTGCCATAAAGGTGAGGTAAATTGAAGATATTAGGTCATTAATTTCCACGGTACCCTTGTGAGGCAGGACAATGGAGACTAATTATCCTACTTTACAGATACAGAGAGAAGGAAAGAAACCTCTTTTCAGCCTGTATAATTCATTGGTAGTGAAGCCTCAAAGCTGAATGCGGGATGAGTTCTGCAGCTGCCCTGTCCAGAGAGGAAGTGTGGCCCTGGACACATCTCGCTGCACGGATACCTACTATTACTCAATCTGTTGTCATACTCAATGCACTTTCCAATGAGGGCCGGCAAGATCCAGATAGGAAAAGAGGGATCATGAAAGTTATTTTCATTCAAGAACAAAGCTAATGCAGGCACTTAACTGAGTTGCTGAATCAAATGATGTTGTCAGTTCCTAGCATTTTCCGTTTTTTTTTTTTTTTTTTTTTTTTGAAAAGTCATGGGAAAAACTCTTTCCAGACCCATTTTTGAGTTTTGGCTTCATAAAGTGCAAAAATAGCTCTGCAATGTCTGTTATAATTGTCTTGGTTGCCATCGCCTCAATGAATTCCGTCCATCCCCCTCTGAAATAGTCCTTCCTTAGGACGCAGAAGTTCTCTGTTAGGGTTGAGGGGAATAAAAGCAGGTTAGGGGGCTAGACTGCTTCAAAATAATGCTAGCAGACTTGAAAATTGCTAGAGAATTTTACTTTACAAAACCACAGGAGAAGGGAGACACATACTGCGACTAGACAGTTCTAGGAAGTCCCAAAGAACATATAGATGAATACAAACAGTTCTTGAGAAGAACACGTAAAAACTAGATAAATAAAGACTCTGTCTTACACAGGCAGAATGATCAGAAATTCAGCACATAAAATCAAAATCAGGGAGATGAAAAAATTTTAAGAGACACCTCAGCTCCGGTGACTCGTCTGCCGTGCCTTGCTGTATTTCTGGACATGTATTTCAGGCCCCCTTCTGGGTTAAACACACACACATACTCACACGCATGCACACGCACATACATGCACATGCACATGCATGCACGCATGCACACAGACACATTCATGAACACGCACACAAGGCTGATGTTTTCTTGCTTCTGATTGGAGTAAATGCAGACGTGATCGTGTCCCAGCCATATTCATCCTAAAAGTGCAGGAGGGAAACCGCCAGTCAGAAGCACACGCACTCTGAGGATGCCAAGCTGTGCACTGGGGCCAGCAGAGCAGTGAGGCTGCAGGACCTCAGTAATGAGAACCAGCCTGGAGAACCCTCCGCTCCGCCGGCTCAATAATTAATCAAAGCAAAAAATTCTCTCTCAGGCAGCAGCAACAGCACAGCACAAAGGAAGCATTTATGGCGCTACGCTAAATGCAAGAGAGGGAAGAAAGGAATAGGAAGTTCACATGCTGTCTCCGGTGACTAAGAATGACAGGCGTCTAAATGTTTGGCTCTTCAAGATTCTGAAGAGCTGGATAGAGCAGCAGTTCATACCTTACATGAAGCACTGTTAACCTTCTCTTGCTTTCAGCACGGAGTGTCCAGAGCCGGCAGTGTGATGGGCTGAGACTGGCTGCTCTCTGCCCTCAGGGCCTGGACAGTAAGGTGAGCTGGCTGTGACAGTCCACAAGGAGCCAGCAAAATGTGGTGTTTTTTAGTACTTCCTTGTTTCTTGACATGTAGAAACTCAGTCTGTGTAGCAGTAACACTTGCATTTATATTTTTATTTACATAGCCATTTGCATAGTTATCAATAATTGTGAAGCGATTACTGTGTGTTAAACCAAGGCCGACGCACTGCAGAAGAGACTTGAGACTACATCAGAATCTGAGCTGCTAAAGAAGAACTAGAATACTAGAGTCAGTTTAGCGTCGTGAGAGAATCGGAGAAAAAGTGACAAAGGACATTCAGAAACAGGCAAGAGCAGTTCTGTTTAGGAGAAATCAGAGACAGAGACGGTTCGGTGGAGGAGGTGAGAGTGAAACCGAGACCCAAAGTGTGGTTAAAATTCTCAAAGCAAGCTACAGCAGCCAGAGCAACACAGAAAATGTGGGTATATTGTCTTCAGTTCTGTGCGGTTCTGGTTGTCTAATGAGATTCATCACACCATCTATGAGCCCCACCCCAGCACATTAAAATAACCTGAGAACACCAAACGATTAGCAAGGTTTGAATTATATGATCCAACGAAGACCACAGGGAAAACAAATGAAAAATTTGGGGTGCACTTTTATCTATTTTGTTAGAGGAAATATTTTTTTTGGCAAACCCTGAATTCATCGCTGAGGGAGTAAAGCCTTAGAAGACCTCATCTGGCGGTCATATAGTTACTCAAATGATTTAGAGAACCACTGACCACCTTCCCTTTGGGTGGCTGTCCTGCACTGCAGTTTTTTACAGGTGACCTAAAATGAAACCCTCTCTTGTAAATTATTTGCATTTCGAGGAAAGACAAATGAACGTACATTCATATGTAAATTAACACCAAACAGATTGGCTACTTTTGCACACCCCTCTACGGTGTGTAAAAGACTTTCCCATCTTTTCAGGTCTCATGATAATGCTGTGAAATAAGTTGTGTAAATATTGCCATTATCATCATTTTACACCAGGACAATGGCCATGGGTCTCAGTGAAGAGAGGGAGCTGTCTAAAGTCAGGCAGCTTGAAGCATGACCACTCGAAATGTATTCGTCTTTGCTTGCTTGTGTTAGCAGTTTCCAGCAGCAACCATTCATCTTTTTCATACCCAACCACGTTTGTTATCTCAAGCTCTTTTTGTTTTTGACTGGATCGTGGCGTGGCTTGTGTGTGCAGCAAAATCTGCATTCTGATTCCAGCGACGGTGCTTTTCACATTTTTTCTCAGCAGTCTTAATAATGTTCTGCACGAGAATATGCTTTCCACAAGTGGCAAATTGGGAATTATCCCATGGTAATTTGGTCTCCATAGCCCAGAGGCTTCCTCTGACTCTTCAGCAGCAGCGCGAGGATGTAGTGGAAGCAATTGAAGGTGTCCATACAAGGGCTACAGGAGATATTGCACAATACGTTACAGCAGGCTGCTTTCTCTGTGTGTCCAAACTATATTTCAGCTGCCAGTGTGTACTGCCATTACCCTGAGCACAGAGTTAGAAAAAAAGTCTAGTCTAGAGTTCCCCCCTCCCAGTTCTACCTAGAATCCCTGGAAGTCCTCAGTGCCAGGGCTGCATGCTTGATCTAGATTGCTGAATTACCCCCCTCAGCACATCATTATGCAAGCCTGAAGGGTGTGCTGACTGGCACTATGAAGCAACCAGTACACACAATCTGAATATTTAGCCGTTTCTGGTTTTGTGTAGTGAAAACATCTCTGTTGGGATGTAGCTAAGTAGCTGCAGGCAGGTGATTGTCTGGTCTGGGTTAGATTGTTTTGGCTACCTCATTTCTTCCTGATCCTCAGAGAAATTATGGAGGCCCCAGAGGCCCTGCACAGATATTGGTCTTGCTTTCATGAGCCAATAGAAGAGCAGCAGCCCGGCCCAGGTCCTTCTCCCGGATGGCTGCTGCAGGTGGCTGTTGCGACCCCAGGACCACATAGTAGGGCAGTCCGTATGTGTCGCTTTTCCCAGGTGTGGCAGTCCGGTGGCTGAAAGCGTAACCTAAGAACACTAATTTCTAAAGGGAAGAATATGTTTTGCCAGAATCCTGGGAAAGTCACTGCACCTTATTTTCAATACCAGAAAATCCTGCCACTCACAACACTTTGCAATATTGATGAACACACGAAGTGAAAATTTAGCAAAGGTGAAGCTCACAGAAATTGTTTGGGGGATCACATAATCCTGCTTTTCAAAACCTTAAAGAGGAAGAAAAGAAGGGCTTTGCTCTTGGGGAGAATGGTAACGCTGCTCCTCGATTATGGTTAGGAAAATCACAGAGTGCCTCCACGAAAGATTAGCATCAGGCTGGAGAACGATAACACCCTTTCTCTCCCCCATCTCCAACCATTCCGCCCATTTCACATACTTTCTTTTTTCTCCCCTCAAACTCTGGCTCATGTTTTGAACCCCACATATGGCCTGCGAGATAATGGAGCCTCCCTCCAAGGCAAGACGGCTGCAGGCAGACCTGACTCCTGCGCTTGCATTTTCTTTTCCTCATAATGTCCAGAGTGGCGCCTAAGACATCATTTTTCATAATGAAAATTTCTCTAGGAAAGTTTATCTTTTACCCCTGTCCTTTACCTTTCTGTTCGATTGTGTTTCTGATCAAAAATATTCAAACTGTCATTTCAAAAGATGAGTTAAGAGACTAAACTAAAGTGAAGGTGAAAGAAGATACAGTGTAATTGATAATTAGTGAACTTCACTGTAGTCTCCTCAAGATAACTCTCCAGTATTTGAGCTGGATTTTGGAGGATGATGAATTTTGATTTCAGACACACTCTGTAGCCAGTTGGAGCCTCATCCTTGCTTCTCTGTGTAAGCTGGTAGAAGGCTGATCACTGGTAATGGCCCAACTATTCACCATTATTTGTCCCGGCTGCAGTGTGCTGCTGACCAGTGATGTGCACAACCATGAATCAAACAGCATCTGGTCTCATCAGCCCTCATGAAGCCAAGAATGGGCGCATTTTCACAAATCATATGGGACAGCATCTGGATTGCTGTCCGCTAACGGGATAAATTAGGGAAGGAGAAGAAATACACTTCTCCTTCAGATTATTGAGGTGACCATTGGGTCTTGACTTCTTTAATAGAAATATTGCCTAAAGATCTTATGTAAGTTTAATTAACTTGAAGATAATATTTTGCTTTATTCTGAACAGTGGAAAGGTGTTTTGTTTCCAGGATGAGAGAAAGAGGGTCTTTTTTATGCAGTCAGGCCATTATCTCCCATGGCCAAATAGTGTGTGAAAGGACAGTCTTAAATTAAGGTCATTGGGCTTTTTAAGAAATATCAGAAGTGTATTTTCCCATAATTATTATTGAGTTATAAAGAAATCCTTAACTATAATGATGTAAATAGTTAGGCAGACCACAGTTTAGCTATTGATTAAAAAGCATAGGCTCTCAAGACAGATCACCTGGATTCAAAAAAGATCCGCAACAGTTCTGGTTATACAATCCCAAGTAACTTACCTTCCCTTTTGGAGCTCCAGTTCCTTCATTTGCAGGATGAAGATAGTACCTGCACCTCCCTAGGCTGGCTGTGGTGAGGATGGAATAAGCTATTTACAACTGCAGTGGCCAGACCGTGTTCACTCACTGAGTTTTTCTGTTGATATAACTTTCAACTAAAGAGACATGCCTGGTCTTATGTTATATTTTCCTGTGCTTGATAGAAAATTTCACAGCACAAATTTGTAGATACTGAAATTAACTTTCCTAGTTAAGGCACAGTAATCTCTCAATCCACAGGCACACTGCAGGCCATGAGCATCATGTGTGTTTCTCCCTGAGCACATGCCAGTCATATAGTGTGCATGTTAGGATCCACATATGTCTGGAGGCAGCTGGCCTGGGGCAACCTTTAGGTAGGAGGACTGGGGACTTCTGAGGTGTGGAAGATAGAAGGTAGCGCTGCTCGATTCAGTAACATTTTACGCCCTGCACCACAGACCCTTCTGGGTGCTAACTCTCTTAGTTATAGTACTGAGAGCAGTCACCAGTATTGAATAGTCATTAGTATTTTCTCTTTTACTTTGAACATATTGAAAACTAATCTCTTCATATCCCTCATCATCCTCACATCTTGATCCAGTAGTTATTCACTCACTAACCCCTTCCTCAGCCTTCAAACTTTAGCATTGTTTTCCTAGATATGAACTTATTTTCCTCTCTAAATGCTATATAAATTCTCCATGTAATATCACTGTCTTAAACATAGTTTGTAAACTCATTATTCCAATTTATCCCAGTCATTGGTGTGGGATAAACTCGGCCTCCTATCTCCAAAGACTTCTCTGTATGGACATCATTTCTTTGATCTCATAACAAATGGCAAATAAATATTATAACAGATCTATCAGGCCTTTTGTATAAACTCTGCACTCCTATGCCTCATCCAGTTCAGTTGAATTCAGGTCCTTCCCTTGTCAATATTCTGTAGTGTCAGGTACTGTTTGTTTGTAGGAAATTGACATCTGTTTTAACCTAGTCACTCTATGCCCCAACATTTAGTAGTTGTATTAGTTATAAGGAACTAGGTTATGCTACAATAACCAATAATCCCCAAATCTTCATTTCTTTCAATAACAAAGTAGCATTTCAACTCCTTCACCATGCATTACATGGTTGGCTGTTACTCTGTTCCGTGTCTTAGTTATCTCAGGATTCCAGTTAATGGAGTGGTTTCTGTCGGGAGTATCACCATCAGTGGGAATACCAAATCATGTGAGCCAGTCTTACTTCAGAAAATGGGGATATATAGTCTTTTCACAATGAGGGGCCACCGTAGGATGTTTATGAAACATTAATAAACAACAGTCTTGCTTGTCTTTATAGTGAAGCAGGGTGCTCAGACTATAGGAAAGACTACTAACAACTTTAAAATTCTGTACATTCCTAACATAGGAAGCTCTGGCTTTCCATATCTCCAACTGCATAAAAGTGGTAGAATTCAGTGATTTGGAAATTACAGGTTTTACGTTAATAGCAGGTAGATTTACACCTTATTTGTAAAAGAATCCTTATTTCAGAATTTGAAGAAATGGTGACTACTAGAGGGGAATTACATGCAATTGTCCCTCTTTTACTTTGCCCTTTATCCACCTACAGAGAATCAGAAAAAGCAAATCAAGGTCAGTCTCTAAATTAGAGATCTCTTTGACATTATATAAAAATATGATGTAAATACACCATAAAAAGCTGAACTTGGTTATAAAGAGAAAGTGCATATCCAATCAGTTTATTCAGATCAAATGGGTATGGTGAAACTTTAAATAAATAACTGATAAGAAAGAAATATCCAGTAACAAAAGAATAAGCAAACGATAGTAAAATCTCGCATGAACCCATGGGAAATAAATGTTATAGTAGGAAAACTGACGATAATCTTTTAAATTAGTAAATGTGAAATGTATATCAATTCAATAACCCTGCAGTGAATGCACTATTTTGTTTTCCCAATAACTTGAGTTGTTATTATCTTTTTAGAAATAGGAATAAGTACTAAGAATTTTAAAAAGTTAGAGCTATTTCAAATTTCTTCAAAGGAATAAAATAAGAGCAATGTAACTGACTTTCTAGGGACCATAGAAAACTTGCTTATTTTAAGTTTTATGGGAGCAAAGGCGTTCCCAGCTCAGACATTGGCTTAGTTTGATCAAAACCACAAGAATGCTGAATAATTTGGACCTTGGTGAGAAAAAGCTGTATTCTAGTGAGAAAGAAAAATGATCAATTTCTATCTGTAAAGGTTTTTGGACTTAGAAAGCTTTGGTTATTATATCATATTTTTAGTTTACTATGCAAGAGAGATTAGTACTTAGTGCATATTCTGCCATTGCAAATAGAACATATCATTCACAAATTGTGGCAGTCGATAGCAAATGGTTGATGCAAGTAATAATAAATCTCTGTGTTCATGCAGTCAAAAAAAGATGTAGGAAAAGAATCAGAAAGTGATGAGAGAGTGAGTTTGTGCATGTTTGGGTTTTACTTTTGTCAAACAGTGTGGAGTACCTTCTTTAATTATCCATCGGATATTCCTATGAGGAAGTCGCCATCACAAGATATTTCTAAATGTTTTACCTCTGTAGAAAATGAAGAGGTGAATTAGGGAGAAGTAGAAATATTAAGTTGACTTTAAAAAGTCTTAAAATCTCAAGTCTTTAACTCTGGCATAACCCACCAAAGAACCCAAGTTCATCTCAATTAAACATTCTCCAAAGAGTGGTTTGTGATGTCTGCTTTATTTACCTGCATCTCCCAACTCAATCATCTTAACAATGAAATAGTTGATATGGGATTAACAACCCTAAATCTCTTGAAGTTGGTAGACGTCATGTGACAAAAGGCTAATTAGAAAGGCCTTTGTAGACTGGGGAAGGAAGTGTGGCCACACATCCAATACCTTGGTGGCTAAGCCAGAGTTCCAGGAGCCTTACAGATACTTTCAAATGTTTGGCCATTTGGGAAATTAAAATTTACAGTGACAAAATTGCATATGTTTAAAAAAAAAAAAAGCAAAACAAAACCAAAAGAATGACTTCAATTAGTGGGTCAGCCTGGGGAAACAGATTTTTATTTGTTAAGAACCAAGGGACTAAATAAAGCTCCGTCAATATACAGTACCAGGTAATTCTAATTAACTACTGTAAGCAAGAAGTTTGTCTCACTTAGTTTAGGAGCGATGGGGGAAATAGCACTTCCTTCTTAAAGCACAGGCGTTACCTAATATCTTGAGGAAGAAAGGATATTGGCTTTCCAGAAATTTTGATTGCCTTTCTCTAACTAATAGGTTGTCGATCAGTATTTATTAATCGGTATTTCAAACACTTTGAAATCTTCCATTTTGTAATAAAAACATTCTTGATCATTACCACTTTTTCCAACAAAGTATAAAATAGAGAAGGAAGCTAGAGCTTTAGAATATAAGAGGACGAAGAATATAGAGTTTCACAGTTTACATGAATGTAAAGAACAACTTACCCAAAATTGCCCATTATACATATCTAATTCATATTTTCTGCCAGTTTGGGGTCTACTATTACTTTTTATTAAAAGGGCAATTCATTTAACAATTAAGACTATCATGCATTAATACAATCAGTTAATTAATGTTAAAAATACCCTTGTACATTGCATACAGAGAAACATTTTTATACATTGGAGGATGAATTTTTTTCTATACAATTTTTATTTAGCATAAATGCAGTATTTTATTCGTCTAAATATTGATCTAGTAATAGGCTATATAACATTTTGTGACCTTAATATAATTACAGACTTCACTAATATGAAATACTTAGATAACTTTCAACTATTTTTTTTAATTTTTTGGTATTATTAATTACTTCAGTGATAGTTCTCATATTCATACCGAATTACTCCCTTAAGACAAATACTAGGATTGAAACTACTGAGTCAAATGATCTTACTGTCCTCATACCATTTTTTCCACATATTTTTATTTTTCATTACATATGATAACAAATGTAAACCCCAACAGCATTGGGGAGTATCATGTTCACTACATCATGGCCAGTAATGGAAGTTATAAAAAAATTCTACTTCATTAAATGCAATACAGTATTTTAAATTCACTTAAATTTCTATTTCTTTGACAATTAGACAGTTTTATTTAGGCCAATTAAAGCCACTGGTGTTATTCAACTGTGTATCTCTGGGTTATTCAGGTGAGTATAAAATTGAGTTTCAGGAAATAGATGAATAGAATTTATAATACAATAGCATATCACTAAATAAAATTATTTATAAGGTTGAACTGTCTCAATTCCTTATAAAATGTTTCAGAAGAATCTTGTAAAATGAGTAATTTAATTTTAATAAGGTTTCAAATTAATTCATTGTAACAAGGACTGGACCCCAAGGGTATGGCTGCAGTATTTCGAATTTTATTTGTCTTTGATTGAAAATTTGATTTATGAATAGCATTTCACAGATTCTTTTATCCATGTGCTTAGTATAATTCATCTTTATCTTCCTTTCAGGAACAAACTTGTTTGTTTGATCTTTTCCTAGTTTCAGAGTTTATTACTGAGTTCTATATAAAATATAAGGAGAAAAAAATGTAAATATCTTTAAGAGAAAGATCCTAGTATATGCGCTCTGGGAAAGCTAGAAAGGGAGAGTTGGGCCATTTATTTTGTAACTGCTGTATCTTATGGTTTTGAGGGGACTGTTACACTACCAATTGGACCAAGGATTAAATTCCCTCTGCAGTATTATTTTCAATGGTTATAGATACCAGCTGCAACATGTCATGGACAGGGGCTCATTTCTCTTTAATAGTTTTCACCCATCCATTCTTTACACATTCAACTGCATTTCATCTATGAAATTGCCTTCATTTTAGAACCAAAGTAAATGATAGAGATATTGCGTGATGTGCCAGTATCCTTATAGTAGGTATGTGTTAATATTTTTTAAAACATGTGACACCAAGTGCCTAATCAATTGAGTCTCTGTCATGTACCTCTTTCTCTTCAACAGCAATAATTATAAATAACAATGTAGTTTCCCATGAAAGCCTCTTATACGTGTGAAGCATCTCTGCTGTCTTTCATAAACTTTTTGACCTATAAATTAAACTATCACTATGTTTGCAGTATCTTGATCTTGGACTGCCCACATAGTCTGCTGTATTTTTTATAATGTACCAAACAAACTAAGACAGACGTGTCATACGGACAGGGGAAGGTGCTGCTGTAACAAATAACCTATTGTGAAAATGTCTCTGGAATTAGACGATGGATAGACACTGGAAGAAATTTGAGGTGCACATTAGAAAAAGCTTGTATTGTGGTGTAGTGAGATATTAAGGGAGATTTTTGTTAAAGAACAGAAAGAAAAGAGGAGAGCAAGGACAGTGCTGAACATCTCAGGGAATACCTAAGTAATCTTCACCATGATGCTGGTGGAAATCTGGATGGTAACAGCCACTCTAATGAGGTCTCACACGGAAAGGGAGAGCTTGTTATTGGAAAGTGAAGGAAAACCAGAATATATGGTGCCGCAGATCTATAGAAAGTGCCTTCATAGAAGTGGTAACAGAGGAGAGTTTACAAGATGCCAACCAAGGAGCAGTCAAAATGAAGACAAGGGATAGAAAGGGGTTCAAGGAATAGTTCCAGGCTGGTAGTGAATGGAAGTGAAATTGGGAGTAAGCTGATAGAAAAACAAAGGACTAGAAGCATCAGAGAGATGAAAGGGCAGACCGAATGAAGTTGAGGATAGGTCAGGAGGATGGGTAAGAATTAGTAACATGTAATCGAATCAAGACATGAAATGTATGACTTTGAACAGACAGTTAAATCAAACTAAAGAGAAGATGGAGACAATGATAAAAATCCAGTGCAAGACTGTAAGAGTGACATGCTAAAATATAGAGGACTGGCAGAGACTCGAGTTTCGGGGAGACAGGGTATTTGGCAGGCAGAGATGGAAAATAGAATGTTGCCTGAGCAGGGAAGCACAGCATCTTAGACAAGGAAGCCGCAAAGTGCAAAGATCGGGGATGCCAGGAGAAGCCATGACAGATATGTCAATTTAGTGGAAGTGGACAGTATCTATGAGTTTTGTACAATCTTCTCTTCTTCATTTTACACCTTTTCCCCTCTTTCTCATAAATACTTCTTAACATAATACTTCATAACATAACATAAATACTTCAAGAGACATTTGATGTTTAATTTTCATTGCCAAGGAAAAGTGAATTTAGGTAATCTGGCACATAGTCCTTCAAGTCTTTATCTTACTTTCACATCTGTATCTCATACTCAGTGTAATCACATTTCATGGTATTTATATAACATACGTTTTATTTAAATATGAGTGAATATAATTGTATAATATGCATACTTATCCTGTAATATATAATATATAAAATATATAGTAGGTATTTTTATAAAAAAAATACACATACCGTATGTTGGGGGGTATAGACTTTGACTGAATTTCATCTATCTAGCATTATTTTCCCAGACTCACAAAATTCACCATATGTAGTATGCTAGACTTTTCATTTCCTTAAAATCTCATATTACTAATTTCCTGTACTATTGTACAATTTCCTTCACACACAGTACAACTCATTTTTCCCTTTTTAGCAGAGTAAGCTATAGAAATGTTGAACTCCTCTCTCACCCACAGCAGAACGTACATACATAGATATATAGATAAAGCCTCAGATACAGAGTAGACACGCACATCTATATCCCTACCCGTATCCATATCCATATTTGTATCCGTATACATAAGCTTTCTTGTTCCAGTCTACTGTTGGAGACTCTTAACAAGAATGGCCTTGAAATCCAAGTTGGCCTTTCAACTTGGCCCGGCCATTCTAAAGATAACAATTTTAAAAAGGTTTAAAGCATAGCTGAGATGGAATCTGATAAGTAAATTTTTGTGTAGTTCTGCTTATACTCTCATTTTTCTTACTCACTATTCATTTTAAGTAATGAAAGAGATACGGCTGGAAAGGTCAAATGCTTTAGGTTTGCCAGGCAGTTTGGGATTTCTCCAGTGAAGAATATATCCCAATTCCCTGGAATGTCAAACTGCAGCTGAATGGGTCACAAGAATCAGGACAGATGGTTCCCCTGGGAGAGCTGGATGACTTCCCTTCTTAGCATTCACAATTAAAACCCAAAACTAAAGATTTCTTTGACCTCAAATTTGTTTGAAGAAAGGAGAAAGAAAAGAATCTATTCATTCTTAACCTCCCAGAGAGTTTAAGCCATAGATTTGAAAACCTTTTATCTATGAAAGTCAAGAAGGGAAGCAGATACAGTAGAAATAGAATATCATTTTTATGCATGTTATTTATTCAGAAGGTATAAGTAAATGTATAGAGAATTGTATGTGACTGATCAGTGGAGCCATTGCTATTACTGGGATCTAATCGCTGACTTCAAAGAGTGAGTCTTGGATCCCTTCTGCCAGTGTGGCAAACCTGTAGCACCAGCACGAGGATTAACATTACTGCTGAGGCTGTTTTCCTATCTGTCACTTTTTTGGAGTTCACAAGCTTGGTGATTTTTCTCCTGTAGCTTTGGAGGGAAGATAGAAGCAAAATATGATTTTTAATTTATCTCATGAGGACAAAGTTTTTGTCTGATTTGCTCAAGACTATTCACAGTATTATACCTGACACAAACAGGTTCTCAGTATATGATCATTGAATGAATGAATGAATGAATGATGAATAATATTTGGTTAGGAGGCTTGAGTTTTATCATAGAAATGCCCACTGATTTTGTCTAAATTATTTTATATCTTTGTGCAGCTTCTTCCTCATAAATTCCTGTGAAGATTCTGAAGATTAATTAGGTATTGATCTAATGAGTATAATTAATTCACTTAGAAACTTAGTATATTAATATTATTAATACTATTCATGTATTATCACTATTGCTTATTTGGGGAATCTGACTGTTTCTGTTACATTGCCCTCTCAAATTATAATCAGACAATTCAGCAAAGTGTTTTGAAAAATATTGTGAAAATAATATTATTTGTATTGCTCTTGCATCATGGTATAAAGTAATACATATACATCAGCATTAAAAATATTCAAGCCACAAGTATATATCAAATACCTAATGTGCATCATTTGCTCTTTGAGTCACTATACATAAACAATAAATTGCATGGACAAGACCATTGAACTTTATGACCTTGTATTCTAGTTGGCAAATGGCAGTACACATGAATATAAATAATAAGAATGTAAAAAAATAACATATTGACAAGCGCTTAGAAGATAACTAGGCTAAATCTGAAAGAAAGTGATAAAGAAAGGAGTTATTTAGGATTGATTAATCAAAAATATTATCACAAGAGATAGTATTTGAACAAGTGCTAAAGTGCTAAGACAAGAATTGGGAGATTTTTGTAGGGAGCTTCAATACGTTCATTGTGACAGAAACACAAAGACAAGTGGAGAATAGTATATTTATACAGCATTTGATGCACAGAGAAATAGGTAGTGACTTCGTCTTTAAAAATCATTTCTCTTAGCATTGCAAGAAGAAGAAAAGCTAATGTATATTCTGAGTTTCAGAACTGATTTTCAGTACATTGTTGCAATTCACTTCCTGTATGTACCTCACTCTAGGTTACCCTTTCCCCTTTCCTCCCTCCCTCTCTCCCTTCCTCCTTCTTTTCTTTCTTTCTTTCTTTCTTTTCCTTCCTTCCTTCTTACTTTTTGTTCATTCCTTACTTGCAATTAAGTTCACACTTCTTACATATACATTTCAACAAATTTTAACTGTTAGATAGACACACACAACTTTCCTATGAAGCCAATATAGAACACACACATCTTTGCAGAGTTTGCTCAGGCATACCAGTCAATTCTCCCTCTCCCTCTCGAGATAATGACTTTCCAATCTCTGATTCGCATCTCTGTAGATTAGTTTTTCTCTTCAGGGAGTGTATATGAAATAAAACATATCGGATGGGAGTGTGTGTGTGTGTGTGTGTGTGTGTGTGTGTGCGTACGTGCACGGGCGCATGCATGCATGTGTGTGTTGGAGTAGATGGTAGATGTCTGGCTAATTTTGCTTAAAACTATGTATCTGTGAGTTATCCGTGTTGTTATATGTAACAGTGACTCATTCTTTTCTATTAGTAGTAGTATTTCATTATGTGAATATCCCACAATTTGTTTACTCATTCTCTCATTGACGGAGATTAGGCTTGCTTCTAGCTTTTGACTATAATGAGTAAGGTTGCTGTGAATATTTTTATGAATCATTTATGTAGGTGTATACTTTCATTTTTCTTGGATACACCCTAAGAATATAAACCTCCACACTCATAATGAATTAATTATATCTTTATTGAGGCAAAATTAAAGTGTGTGGAACTACATACCTTAAGCACGTGATTTGATCAGTTTTTAACACAGATATATACCCTTGAAATCATAACCAAAATCAAAATAAATATGTTCACTTTCCAAAAGTGTTCTGTGCCAATCTGTCATCCTTTCACACTTTAACATCCCATCCCCAGAAACCACTGACTTGCTTTATGACCCTATAGATTAGCTTACCTTTTCTACAGCTTTATGTATGTTACCCAACATGTACTTTATTTTGCCTGGCTTGTTTCACTCAACATAAGTGATTTTGAGACTGGTCAATGTATCAACAACTCATCCCTTTTCTTTGCTGAGCAGTATTCTATTATATGTATATATCAAGATTTGCTTATCTATTCACTTATTCATGAATATCAGAATTTTCCATAGTTTTAGCTATTGTAAATCTTTAGTGAATATTCTTATAGTGGTTTTTTAGGAGGGGCATTCATTTTCTTTTTAGTTGGGCAGATACTTAATTGTAAAAAGAATGAGCCGTATAGTAGGTGCATGCTAAAGTATTTTTTTAACTATTAAAATTTCTCTAAAAGCTATTCTCAAAATGGTTATAGCATTCCCTTCCAGAACAGATGAAGGTTGTAGTTGGTTCACATTGCAACTGATACTTAGAATGGCCAGGAATTTTGGTGGTGTTGGTTTTTAATTTTAGTCATCCTAATCAGCATGTACAGTATCTCTTTGTTTCTTCAATTTTTATTTCCTCAGTGATTGATAATATTGATCAGGATTCCATATTGGCCAATTATATTTTTCAAATATTTTATCTGATTTCTTATTAGGATATTTGCTTTCTTATAACTGCATTCTGAAAGATCTTTATATACGCTTCACTCAACATTCTTGAGTGATACATGTGTTGTGAATATATTCTACCAATCTTGGCTTCACTTTTTGTCGGTGGTGTCTTTGGGGTCTAGAAGCTCTCAATTTTGACAAAGTTCAGTTTATCTTTTCTTTTCTCATGTGGCTCATGCTATTGTGTTCTAAGCAATTTTTAAATTACACAAATACAGAGAATTTTCTACCAGGAGATTTATATTTTGGGGTTTTACATCAGGTCTGTATTCTTAATTTCGGTTAACCTTTATCTGAGGTACAAGGTAAGGGTAGATGCTTGTACATTCCCTGTGCACACTCATGTGTTGAACAGTCTTGCATTTTTTCATCAAATTCTCTTGACCCATTTGTCAAAATTCAGTTCATAGTTGCCTATTTCTGAACTGTCTTTTCTAAAAGTTCTTTTGATCTATTTTTATCTTTCACAAATATCTGAACTATCTTGATTAGGGTGGCTTTATAGTATGCCTTGAGTTCAGGTAAAGTAAACCTTCTAAATTTCTTTTTATAGGCTCCTTTGATTATTCTTAATCCTGTGCATTTCCACATAGACTTTAAAATCAACTTGTCATTTTTGACCAAAACTAGTCTGCTAGAATTTTGCTTGAGTTTACATTGAATTAATACCTCAGTTTGCAAAAACAAACGTTATGTTAATATTAAATCTGGTCAATTGACTTTTGACAGAGCCACTGAATTACTTAATGTCAGAGAGAAGAGATTTAAAAAAAAAAAAAGGTTCTAGAAAAAATAGATACCCAAATGAGAAGTATTTGTTTTCTAGTTTTGCTCTATCTTCTATGAAAACACATAACATTTTCTACTACCCTCTTCAGTAAAATCAGAGCTTTGCAGGGATTGTCTGCTCATCATGAGGGTCTGGTGTCTCCTTGTGGAGGAAGCAAGCCTTGTGATGCCAAGATTCCTGATAATTCTTTGCATATGGAGAAAAATAACTTCTATCTTTAGCTTTTTCCATACTCTGAAATTCAAATCATCATACATTTAAACCTAACACCATAAAGATCTTGAGGAAAATATAAAAGAATAAATTTAGGTCTGGAAGGCAAATGGCTTTTAGGCTGGACCTCTCAAAACACTAACCATGATAGGAAACAAAAATCTGGTAAATTGACCAGGCATCATGGCACACACCTGTAATGCCAGCCCTTGAGAGGCTAACGCAGGAGAATCACTGTGACTTCAAGGCCAGTCCGAACTACACGGCAGGATGGTAAATTGGAGATCATCAAAATTAAAGACATCTGGTCATCAAAACTCACCATTGAGAAAGTGAATAGGCAACCCACGGCCTAAAAGAAAATATTCAAAATGCAAATACTGACAGATAAATTGTATCAAGAATCTAGAAAGGGCTCCTAAAAATCACTAATTAAAAAAAAATCTAATTAAAAATGAGCAAAAGTATTGAGCAATTAACAAAGATATATGAATGGCCACTAAACATGTGAATAGGTGCTTAACATCATTAGTCATTCTGGAAATGCAAATTGGAAATCAAATGAAGAATTCAAATTGAAGCCTCAATGAAACACCATTTTACATCTACTCCAGTGATTAAAATTAAAGAAAAACAAGACAATAAAAGTGATTGAGGATGTGAAGTAACCCCATACGTGCTGGCAACACGTAAGGGGGTACAACCATGTTTGAGAACTGTTCAGTTGTTTCTTGTAAAGCAAAATATTCCTCTATCCTAGAGTGCTGTTTAAATTCTTATCTTCATCTGCTATTATTACCCAGCAACTCAAGGCCTTGTTCAGGGCCCTAGATAAAGCTGATGGTATCTTTTATTACCAGGAGTTGATTAATGTGCCACTATTTTGTTGTATCCCAGGTTTCTACCAGAATTACACAGGAAAGGACATTAGTACCCACTTTGAGAGGTGTGCTAAGATATATCCCACTCCCCCCTATTTGAGAATCTTGGAACTGATAAGATCCTCAAAGCCTGAGGTGGACCGACTCGTAGCTCATTTCAGGTGGCCATTCAGGGGGACCCTTTTTCTCCACTTACCACTTCTGCCATGAGGGTCAGGACCAATCAAGGGACCACGAAAGGCAACAGAAAGTCCTAAGGTAGCCGAAGAAGACACAGGTAGAAGGAAGATGAGGAGAGTAAGGAGAAAAAGAGAAAAGAGAAAGAGGACCAGTTTGACGCTGTAGATAACTGTTTATCCATTCTGATAACGAACTTAAGGAAACAAAATAAAACAGAAGGCCCTGTTAGTACCTGGCCTAAATTTTACTTGCTTTGTGATCCGCTGAGTTGAGTACAACATATTTTCCTGCAGAAGAGCCTTATCTGCAACAGTTCCACTTACTCTTTTTTTCTTTCTTCTTCATGGCTTCTACCGTAAAGCTTCATTTTGTTGATTTCTGATTACTTCTCCAATTTAATAGTGTCATTTTGAATTCAAATACCATCCTCCAGAGTGCTGCCCTCCCTGAACTTTCCCGAGTTTCATTTGCAAGTTTGGGAATAAACTCTCTATTACCATTTCATGGTTGGAAATACTCAGTATGCAGTTTGAAATGCATAATAGAATTCTCTAAACAATTTCAAGGCTTCACAAACATTAAGAGTAATCAAAGCCATATTGTCCTCATGATTTAAGGTTTCAAATTTGTATTTGGTCCTAAAATATCAGACCCTGATACTGTATAAATAGTTATTATAGACTCTGATAACCAGATAAAAAGTCAAAGCTCGGTGCCATTCTAGTGGAAAGCCAAAGTTAGAAAGCCAAAATCTTTGTATAATTATAGAATAAGAGTAGAACCAGACCACCAAACAAAATTTACTAAAAGATGTTTCGTAAATAACAAAATTGCTAAGCAAACATTTTACTTTATTGCATCATGTAAACATTTTTAGGAATTATACTGCATTTGAAATATGTGAAACATTTTAATTTACATCTGATGTTTAAAATATTTTCTCAATGAGGAACAGGTGTCCTTTGCACTTAAACTAGCAACTCCATTTGTTGAATCTGACAACAGTTTTTTAAAGAAAAAGATTGTCTAATTCACCTCCAATTTTGTAGCAATATGCTTAGAGTGTTTACTTGGGCCAGTTTTGCCTCATCTGTTATGAAAACACGTGATATTTTCCCACACTTCCCCTTCCCCATATTCAGAGTCATTTTAGCAACTATCTCCCCATCATTAAGGGTCTGGTGTCTCCTGGTTGAACAGACAAGTCCGGTGAGGCCATGGTTTCTGATCTCTCTTTCCAACTGGCCAAAACTAGACCCCGCAATGTGTTAAAGCAGAATCATGTGAGCATGTTCTTAATAAAGCAAGGTGCTAACCATTTCTTAAATTCTCTGCTACTCATAAACTCTGATTCTTGATTCATTAATCAATATTATCCTGTGTATCAAAAAATGCAATGAAATGTTAATCCTCTGGATACAAAATACAACCAGAATATTATTCAACATAAATAAAGATGTGTAAAGGATTTGGCTCTCAGACAGTAATAGTAATGAGTAGCATTCATCGAATGTTATCTGCCAGACATTGCTTTAAGATATATATATATTTATCTAATTATCAGAGTAGACCCAGTTTACAGAACAAAAAAATTGAGTGCAGAGAGGTAAAAATTCTTTCTTAGTAAGTAGATGGCATAGTTAGGGGCTGAACCCCACCATCTGAGGCTGGTGTTCGTATATTTCACCACCACATACTCCACCTTTTGACGTAGTAGGCTGTGGGTCCTAACGCAGGGAAGGCTCTTCCAGATATTTTGAAATTAAGAGAACAAGGAACTTAAAGTAAGAAAACATTTTTTGCATTCCTTCGATCTAGAAGTGTGACTACCATATCAAAATTTGGGAATAATTGTGGAAGCATTGCAGGCAGGACAGCCTGGGAGTGTCCAGAGAAGAATATTTATGCCCTTCTCCTTCTGATGCACATGCTTAGCATGTGGCAAACAGGCATAGAGATGAAGTTGTTATGAAATGTTATATCTGGATTTTGAAAACATCTGGGTGATTTCTCACCTACAATGGAAAAGGGTATGGATGAGAGAAATGCAGAAACTCTTTATGTAAAGGTGAGAACATGCGCCTCTGTCATTGTTGTCAAATATAATTGTCTTATCCCATGATTTACTTTTAAACACAAATTTAATTACTGCTGAATGGTACACAGACTGAATGTTTGTGTTCCCCTAGATTGAAGTGTTGAACTCCTAACCCCCAGATTGTGGCATTTGGATGTGGAGACCTAAGGAGGAAGTTAAGTCAGGAGGCTGAAGTCCTCAAGCATAGAATTAGTATACTAGTAAAAAGAGCCTAGAAAGTTCCCTTGCTACTTCAGCCAGGTGAGGATACAATGAGAAGATGTTACTTTGCAACCCAGAAGACGACCCTTACCAGAATCCAACCGTCTGATATTAGACCTCAGACTTCCATCATGTAGAACTGTGAGAAGTAAATTTCTGTTATTTATAAGCCACCAAGTATATGGACTTTGCTATAGTCATCTGAACGGGCTAAGACAGACAGATATGCCCTAACTAAACAGTTCCCATTATGTGAAATATTTAGGTTTTCCTAATTTTTCATCACCCTAGATAAGGAGGTAATGAGTATCTTTATATATAAATTTAAATCCATATTTTTTTGGTTAGAGTTGTAAAAATACTTGATTAAAGACAATAGTCCTTTCTAGGGCTCTGATACATTTTGAAAAATGTACTTTTTGAGCACAGGTTCAATTTGTTTGAGCACAGGTTCAGTTTGTTTTCTTCCTGCTGAAAGTATGATAGTAATAATGAGTATAGCACTAGGAGCAGGCTTACTTCAACAACCTAGTGATAACTTTCAAATGTTACTTGGCATAAGAAAGTTATTTCCCATTGACTTTTCAAAGTATGATTCGATGACCAGATTACTCATATTTTTGACACAAGATTACCTGTGGAAATTCAATACAAAACTTTAAACAAACATCTGAGAAACCTATTATTCTTTGCTAAACACTGACATCACACCTTAAATGGTTTGATATAAGAATGACTTTTTACTATTTCTTTATGTACCCACTGGAAATTTGATCAAAAATTTCACAGCTTCTGGGTAAATACGGAGAGTAATTTGTGTCAATACTGCCCAACATTCTTTTTGACCCTTTTAGGAGACAGACTCAGACTATGGGAGATATCATATCTTATAATGTAAGGCTTTACAACTGGATGTAGTTATAGCACTGTATTGTATAGATTAGAAATGATAGGTTAATACAAATGTCATTCATTTATACGTAAATGACAATAGATTTTGAAAATGTCTTCTAAATTTAGCTATAATATTTCTATAAAGTTAAATTATTTTATATTCTTCCATCTCTAAGTATGTGGCCCTGAAGTTTCCACGACTAAGCAACTTGCTCTAAATGCTTCAAGTTCATCTAGATCTCAGCATTTGACTTTTGTGATTTGTTTTAAAATCTAATACTTTGTGCCAGAATTCCTTTCAGTACTATGTGAACTGAAGTCAAATTAAGTTTCATGTCCAAAGGGAAGTACGATTTTCTTTGAATCTAAGAAATTCTTTTTTAGGGGTCCCCCGTTCTTTGGTATTTTGTGTGGCAGCCCTGGAAGACTGAAATGGAATTTCTGTGGCCAGGGAAGTTCTACAGTTTGGCTTAGCGGCAGTTACTCCAAGTAGGTGAAGATGCTGTTTCTGTACGCCCTTGCCCTTGTATGTTGTTCCTACGTAGTTTTGTATTCTTCTATAATTATCTTAAGAGTCTCTTTTTTTCCTTCCTGAGTGGTGAATAAAAGGAAAGAAATTAACATTTATTAGACACTTAACATGTGCCAGGCCCCATTTCACATGTGTTTTCTCATTTAATCCTTAGAAACATCTTGCAACGTAAGTATTATTATTCCAATAATTTTAGTTAAAGAGACGAAATAACCCGTCCTTGCCATAACTTAGCTGGTTAAATGGAAGATTTAAGATTGAAACCATCATTTTTTTTTTCTTTCTACAAAGCCAGACTTTTTGTTACATGGCATTCAGAGTCCAGTCAAAACCCAGAAACTGCTCAGTTATTTCAAGCGGAAAGACTTGATTATACCGGAAATGAAAGAGCTGAAAGGTTAGAGATGATGATGAAGCTGCCTGTAGGTAACACAGTCAAGTCATGGCTACTACCCTTGTGTTGGAGGCGCTATAGGAGGGATCTCATGGGGCCTGGGAGTGGCATTCCCAGTGGAAGGGGACTGAAGGAAAGAGATTATCTAATATGAGCTAGAGCTGCTGCTGGGGACACTGCTTAAATTGGAGAGCCGTTTAAATAACTACTCCAGCTTTCCCTTCCTCCTGCCCTCCAGGGTTGAGTGAGTCATTGCTTCTCATTAGCCAAACGTCTAGGAAGCCAGAAAACAAGGACCTCAGGAAAAATGCCACAGAGTGGAGAGCGAGCAAGGGTCAGATGGAGAGCTGGTAAGTAAGTGGCCGGGGCAGACTGTGTTATGTTGCCATCGGAGTGACAGTGACTCCCGAATATCCTATAGGCACGTGGTATTTCTTGCGCATCCTAGGAAAGGTTGTTCTTCTTTTGTGTTTCTACACCTGAGAGGGCCTCACTGCTGATTTAGACTTTGATTTTATACAATATAAAACAGTAGCTCAGAGAGAAATTTACTTCCTGAAAGCCAAAGAGCAAGGAAATAGCAGAGCCAGAACTAAATCTAGGAATTCTGAGACCAAATCCAGTATGTCTCCCTTGCCGCTATAATGAAGTGTTCCTTTAGGAACTAATCTGAGCTGAATTGATTCAACCAAAGTGACTATGGCGAGTGAGAAATGACAAGTTTCTGAAAGTTCAGCAATACATTGTTGGGACAACACCATAAGAATATTTCTAGTCAAGCCATTGTATTTAATTCTTCTTTACCATAAATTACTGCACTTTTTGGTTTATGTTTTGTTTTTTCTATATTTATTTTAGAATTTCTGTTGCCATTGTGGAAACACGGAATTATCTTTATTTTGAAATATTGCTGATCTTAAACATATCTACTCACAAACTAGTGAATATCAAACATATTAATATAAAATAGGGGTCACTCTGTAAGCAAACCACATGTAGGCAGCATGAAGAGCTTTTATCTAAAATAAATATGATTTGAGAATTGTCCTTGGAGGATCATATTTGAAACTAATCCTCCTCCCCAATAACTTAGAGATGGTCATCAAAGAAAATCTCTTTAACCTAGGGAATAAATATATTTATTTTTGCCTCATAAATATCCATAGCAATTTCCTTTCACATTCTTGCTATATTTCTCAGTAAATTCAAAAGAGGAAACTATATTTCTGATTTTTTCTGAATTTGCCTTGGACAAAGGAAAAGAAAGAAAGACAGATGAAAGTTTATTCTGGTCTTTTTCCTTGTGTTCTTCTAGCCTAAAAAGGCAACAACATCCCAAATTGGAGAATGCTGATTATATGGAAATCTAAACATTTTTCCCTGTGCTAAAATTCTGTATATTAAAATAAACTCCAGTCTTTCAGTGCTTACTTCCAACTTCTCTCTGTGTCTCCATATACAACTATCAATTCTCTCCTCAAATTATAGTTCAGAGTATAAATAATCTTGAGGAACAATCTTGCTAGGTTCATGATGCAACTCTATGACAAATTTGCAGGGTTTCCTCCCTTCTAGAAGCATCTCCTCTACCTTAGTTTTTCACTTCCTTTCTATATGGCCACACAGCATTATTTCTGTCATTGACAGTGAGCTGGTAGAATTTTCACTTATCTATAGTTTTCGTAGCATGAGTCTTTCCATTTATTCCCTACCATCAGAGGAGTATACTGGTCCTCCAACACTTTCTCAGAGTAAATAGTAGCGACTCCATTCGTATGCCAAGACAGAACATTTGTCCAAGGAGAGTGAACCTATTAGTCCCGTCTTTCACACATCCCCGAGGTTGGCAGTCACACAGTGTGATTTATTTTGATGGCATCTCCAAAAAGTTATACAGCACACTGCCATTTATGTAGAATACAATTACAATCTCTACTACTCGTATTTGTGCAAAAGGGCTGTTTTGCAAGGATACAAACAACTTAGTGTAAGCCAAATAAGTGGGGATTTAAACCAGATTTCATTAAGCTTAGTCCGGATTTCAGCACAATTCTGGCTGAAATTCCTCTGTCTCTTTCCCAGTATCTTATCTTGAAATTCCTTAGAACTTCAGACCCCTTTCACCAGGCTTCTTGGAAAAGCCCCATTTTCTGACCACATCCAACTTCTCTTTCTTGTTTCATCCAAATTGTAGAACCTGTCTTGAAACTAGTCCTAACCTTCTTTCAGACTTGTCCTTGTCTGTCTTCTTCCTCCCACTGAACTCACCTTCTATACATTAGTCTACCATATACAGACATGTATTATGTCCAGAAAGAGACAGAAGTATCTCTTATCAGTGAGTAAATAATTTCTCATCTAAATAATTACATGGTGATAAAGAGATTAATACAAACAGATATATATGAAAATCAGATGTGAGCATTCACCAAAGCTTATTTTTCATGAGACTCTGTAAGAGCAATTTTTATTAATCAAACTTTTAAAGTATCTATCCTTTAAATTATTAATAGAGAAGTTAGAATACATTAACTAGCAAGGTCCCCTGAGTACCTGCCTGCAATGAAAACAATTATAATTATTCTCTTTTCAGAAAAAAATGAAAGAAATAATTAGAATTCATCTTTGAGATGTTTCATTCAGAACTGTTCATAGCATTATGCATTATCCTGCCCTTTCACTCTGACTGTTCAATAAAATCATACTGTATTAAGACTACAGGGACTATCTGGGCCTACTGCAATTTGAGGGTAGTTCTTAGGTCCATAACCTAGTTACAGACTTGGATCTGTAATCCACAGTCACATGGGTATTTAATAGCAGAGTGGGGACTGCAGCTCAGTGATTCTCAACCCATGATATTTTATTACTTACCTTTTCAAAATTGATGTAAAATAAGAAATGTTCTGTTTTTAGTTTCTTGACCTAAAAAAAAGAAAATTAAATAGAAACTTGTAATTATGGCACACATTTCTGTTTTCAGAGCTTCATGGACTGACATTTGTGAGGGTCATGGATCAATCTATGGAATCAGAAATAGGTTTACCTAATAAAACTTCTCCCCATTGTTACCATCTGCCTTATAATAATGATTTATTCAAACTTCCTACCCATGACTTACCCTCTTTAGTTCTGCAGAGACCATCAAAACCAGTGTCCCTTTAAAGCTCATGAGTGATATCGGCAGAATTCTTTAGAAATCTTCATACTTATTATGGCTAACCCAATGCAAATTTTATTTTCTGTTTGGACACAACACTGTCTTAGGTATTTTCACTGGCTAACCACCATTTTCATGAGACGTTCTTATTTATTTTGCTTTTTGAGGAATTGGGGAGGGGAAGACCATTCATAAGGGAAAGATTACACTTTTAATAATGCTTCAGTAGAAAAAAACTAAAACGGACTGCAATGAAGATGCTAGACAAACTTGGTTCACTCATTACTCATGCAAATAGCTACTGAGAGTCAGTTTATTATCACATATTTCTACATTGGTAATAAAAATTTATTTTTTTGCATCAAAGAAATCTCATATTGTTGTATAAATTGTCACAACTGCAAAAGTTAAATTTATTGGTTTTGAGCATATATCAAACACACCATGCCATTCACAGGACATAAACACACCCGAAGTTTTCACATTGCTTTCACCAGTGGCCAGGAGGGAACTAGCTCCCGACCTCAAGCTGGTGCTTCAGGCGTAGCTTTTGTGACCTAGGCGACAGGAGGAAAGTCCTCTCTTCCAACGGCTGGCTGTTCTTTCTTGTTCTGGGGTCCTTTTTCTAAAACAACAGGAAGGAAGAAAGAAAAAAAGAAACGTACAGTGGGGAAGCCTGAAGCTGCAACACAAATAGTGATTATTCCTGTCAAGGTTTAGCTGTGGTTGCTAAGTTACTGGCCTGCTCTGAAAAACCCTGAAGTATGGGACACATTAGGAGCTCGTTAGGTCCCGGTGACTTGTGGTAAATGTACAATTTGTCTCTGCGCTAAACACACTTCAAAAATAACAATAAAAAACCCCACATGGCTTAAAATTTGTGACCTTTCTCTTTCAAGTTCTGTTTCTCCTCTCCCTCACCCAGCATTTCCTAGTCTAATGTGACTGCAAAAGCAGCACTATTGGAAAAATAAACAGAAGCATTTTGCAAAGGGCCGGAACCAGATATATTAGCTTACAGCCTCTGGCATTCAGTGAAGGTATTCACAGAAAGAACTGCACGAAGGGGCGAGGAAAACGAAAGGAAGGTTCTATAATAACTGTTTACAATGCAAGCTGCAGGGCCATCGGCTCACTTTCAGAGATCACCTGTTGTGTGTATGCCAGGCTGCAAAATGCTGCTAGCAAAGAAGACACTTGACAGTTATATTTTAAATTTGGATCCGTTTTCTGTTTATACCATTTACATTGTGCATCCAATTCATGAATCTTTGAATAAACCTGGTGATTTCTCTTTGCAATTCAAAATTATGATATGTGTGAATGTCATATTCTTTGCACCCCAAACTTGGTTCCAGTGTTAGTTCCCGCAACCATTCCCATTTCCGTGGGGCCCTGGGCTTCCCTTCCTTGTTTATATACTGTAGGCACATTTCTATTCCCACTATTGGTGCTGGTTGCAACTTGAAATTTTGACAAGATGTGTCACTAGGAATAAACTAATAGAGAATGTGTGGTTGGGAAGAAAAAGGGTAGGAAAAGGCAGGAAAAGCAGGGATAACAGTGGATGCCAGAAATAAAGGTGAGAAACAGAAAATGCCAGAAATTCTCTTCAGGCAGTCTTTAGCTTTTGTAAATCTGGAAAATTGCAAAGACAGGAAGTAGCCAGTGTGGGCGTGCCCGTGATCATGGAAATAGATGTAACAAGACTCTGGCAGTATGTAGGAGGTAGGATCTAAGACCTAAAGGTGAAAGTACAAAGGACAATCACTCACATTTCCTGTGCTAACTTCATAAATCTATATTAATCTTAAACCATGTTGGCCTGCGAGCTAAGATAAAAGATACCATTTGGCTCTTATAGAACTTCCCAAGATGCTTAGATCTGAGCTGCTTCAAAAGGAAAATCGTGTTTGCTTTTGTGCCAGTAACTAATCAGAATTCATATGGCGTTAAAAATTTCAACTAACATAGTGCTAGATGATTTTTTCTTCATTATTTACACACCACACATATACATATATATACATATACACACATATATACACACATATATACACACATGCACACATAAGTATACGTTTTCTTTTCCCATAAGGACATCTTTTCTAGGAGACACAACACAATCATTGAAATCCCTTCACTTTTCTCCACTTGGCTTAAAGTAAGTCTCTGGATTCTCACAACACGTGTTTGTCATTCTCTTCAGCTATCCAGATTCCAAAATATTTCCCCCATTGCCCTACAGATCTTTGAAAACCAAGCCTTCTTCTGTGATATGTTACATTAGCCAAATTTTCCCGTGACAGAAAAAGATCCTGCACACCTATCTCCTACTCCCTATTCCCTAGAGAGGGAGAAATCAAAACAGAACTCAGCAGAACAGAGTTGTCTTGTTTCTTGGTCTCTGTGGGGGTTGGTGCCAGGACTCCCTCAGGAATCCCGTATTTTGCTCTCTGTGGATTCTCAAGTACCTTACATAAAATGGCACAAACAATTTGCATAGAGTCCATGCACATCCTTCTGTGTACTCTAAATCATCTCTAGATTACTTATAATACAATGCAAATGCTGGGTAAACTGTTGCTATACTGCATTGTTTAGGGAATAATGACAAAAAAAAAAAAAACAACGATACATACAAGCTCAGAACAGATATAATTTTCTTCTGAATATTTTAAATTCAAATTGGTTGAATTCGTGGAAGCAAATCCATATGAAGATATGAAGGGTCAGCTCTTCACACTTGGGAAAGTGTAAGATGTCGTGTACTATCAAAAAGAGACCTAATTTCTTTCTCACTCTTGCAGCTACTTCTGTTATTACAATGTGATATTTTCATAAGTTTCATTTTATTTCTGGTTTTAGAACTCAGTCACCTTTACAATGGACTGAATTGCTTCGTGATATTTAGCTGCCCCACACATGCTATATTGTGTTAATAAATGGAGGTTTGCTAGTCAAGGACTACTATTTAAGCATAACCAGCCAGAATTTCAGCCAGAAAAAAGAATTTTCTTCATTTGTACTGACATATGAAATATGGAGAATAGGAATCTGTAGCTGATAATTAGCATCTTGGAGAGAGCCTTCCTTCCATCTGCGTATAGCTCAACAAAGGGGCAAGCAGAGTTAGAAGTTTAGCATTGTGAGTGTTGATAGCAGAAAATCTGGATTCCAGAACTGCAAATCCTGATTTCACCAGCTCTTGTATCCTGCCTCCCCAGTTTCTTGCTTCTGCATTCCCATCAGCACAGAGACATTCCTACTAGAATAGTGTTTGTTTTCATCTTAAAATCAAACAAAAGAGACTTTAATTCTCTAGAACCTCTTACTACTAGCCCATTTCCTACAAACTCCTCAAAAGAGTTATTCATGGCTACTGACTCCTATTCTATGTATCTGTTTTCCATTTTTTAAGTTTTGGTAGTTTTCTTTGATTCATCAGAAGACTATATGTAGCACATTTTACATTATGAAGCATAATATTCCAGTTTAAGAAGTGTAACATTACCAATTCTGTTTCATCAACCTCTATGTTCCTATACCATTCCATTGCCTTCTCTGGAGAAAAGATAATCATTATCTTAAATTCTATGTATACCATTCTTTTCCTTTTTAACTATTAACAGTTCTCTCTCTCTCTTCTCTCTCTTTCCCCCCATATTTCGTAAACAATATGCTTTTGTTTCTGTGTCTTGTATTGTACTAGACACCCATGATTTATCTCCACATTGCTAAATCCAATAGTAAATAGTAAATTCTTACTCATCAATATCTGTGTCTTAGTTACTTTTCTCATTGCTGGGACAAAATACCCAACACCCACAAGTTAAAGGAGGAAAAGTTTATTTCAGCTCAGTTTGTAGAGGTTCCAGTCCATAATCAGCTGGCTCCGAGGCAGGGTGACTTAGCAGGAGACATCACAGAGAAGAAAGAGTTCATGGTGTGGCAAGCAGAAGGCAATGAGGAGAAAGTACCAAGCAGCCAGCCTGCCTTTCCCTTTTATCCCATCCAGATTACCACCCTTTCGAGTTGTGCCACCCAGAACTATGCTAATTCCAGTCAGTGGACTAATTTAGCACCACACATCCTTAATCCCAGTATTGCATAGCCTAGATCCAGTCAGCTCTGAAAAGCCCCACTTATGAGTTCATGAGGCTTTGGGGGGACATCGAGATACAAGCTATAACATCTTACCCCTAGCCCCCAACAAACTTACGCACATTCCTTTATGCAACAGGCATTTAGTCCATCTCTAAGAGTTGTCAAAGTCCTAACAATTTTAGCATTTCTGAAAAGTCCAAATTCAAAGTCTCCTCTGAGATTTAAGGCAAACTCTTAGTTGAAAAATGCTATACAAATGAAGAAGGTTAAACACTCCCAAGATACAATGGCACGAGATAAATATTCCTATTCCAAATAGGGAGATAGAGAGAATGGTACCAAAACAAGACCAAAATCCAGCAGGGCAAAGTTTAAATCCCATAGTTCCATGTTCAGCATGCAGTGAGATCTGTGGCAGGATGTGAACTCCAAAGGGCTTTGAGGACTCCACCTCTCTGGCACTTCTAGTGATTGTAGCTCCCATGGCTTCTCTCTTGGGCTTGCTCTACTCACTCCTTGTGGCTTCCCTCAGGCAATCCACATTTCTGGCTTCTCTGACCTTCTGAGGTCTCCACTGCACTTTTGGCTTCACACTTACAGTTTCACACACTGCCCTCTCAGGGGCACACTGCTTGGCCTCGCAGGCCTTCTTCTGAAATCTGGGTAGAAACCTTCCTGACCCCACAACTCTTTCAGCATGCACCTGAGACCAGCACCATCTGCATGATGCAAAGACCCTCAGCTGAAGCAGTAACCATGCTTCCTTCTCTTGGCTTTAGGGCCCAAGTTCCTGGATCGCTCTACACTGTGAACTAAATCTGGGGGCACAAATTCTCTAGGCCACCACCATTCTGGAACATGGTGTTCTGGAGTTCTCTTCTCAAAGCAAAGTCTTTCATCTTTGAAATTTTGAGGCTGAAATGACTGGAGTCCTGCTGTTTCTTGTGATGCCCTCAGGCTATATTTCCTATTGTCTTATTCCTTTTCAACAACCAAGTTCTGCTGTACTCCATCTTTGTAGTCCACAACTTTATGGGAGCTTCTTTTCTGGCCAAATTCAAAACATTTTAAATTGGTCTTCTGGGCCTTGATTCTCAACACGCTAAAAGTTCCCAACAGCAGCCATGCCACTACCTGAACATTAGACTGCCTTGAAATTTCTTTCACCAGATTAATTATTCTCCGACACTTGGTCTCAGGAGAAGTCTCTGGACAAGAACAAAATGCAGACAAATTTTCCTCCAAAGCATAATATACATGGTCTGGAGTCCAACAGCCAAGGCAGTCCTTCTTCCCAACAGAAACCTCCAGAGTCTGTTCTTTACTGGTAGCATTTCCATCAGCATTCTGGTTTTCTGATCTCTGACCAGAATCTCCCATCAAGTACAGCTTACAGCATTCCAGAGCTGCTTCTTCAGCCGGCATCTCCAAATATTTTCAAACTCTTTCCACAAGCCAGTTCCAAAGGCTCCTGAACCATATAGCCAGATAAGGTCACAGCAATGACCTACTTCTCTAGTACAAAAATTTCTCTTGGTTACTTTCTTCATTGCTGAGACAAAATACCCAATGCCCAAATTTAAAGTAAGAAAGGTTTATTTTGTCTCACTTTCATAGAGGTTTCAGTCCATAGTAAGCTGTCTCCAAGTAGGGAGACATGGTAGAGAGGCATGGCAGAGGAGAAATAGTCAATGGCGTGGCAGACAGAAGCAGTGAGCAGCATCAGCAAGCCTCTCCGTTTCTCCCTTTTTATTCTAGCCAGGCTATAAGTCTGTTGATTGGTGCCACCCACATGTAGGACGGGACTTCCATTATCCACACCCAGAGCTATGCTAATTCCACTCAGTGGACTGATTTAGTATCACATGCCCTAGATCCAGCCAGTTCTGAAAAGCCACACATATGAGCACATGAGGCTTTGGGGGAACATGCAGATACTAGCTATAACAATCTGGAGCTATCAAAACACTTAACACACTTCATTGTGGCTCCTCTTTTGAGCATATTTCTTGTTCTCTGGGGAACCACTCAGTACTGACCTCATTTGATTATCTTATTAACTTAATCAGTGATCCTTCTCAGTCCCATGGTCTGGATATCCTCCATTTTTGTAAACTTTCTAAATGTTGGAGAGAAGTAGGGCTCTGACTCTCCCTCTTGATTGTCTACACTTACTTTCTGGCTGATCTAATTTGGGCTACTTCTGTAAATGTGCCTGAAAATGTATACATCAGCAGGAAAGTCATCTTTGCAGTCTATTTTGTTGTACAAGGGACGGACAGTCCTTCTGGCCAAAAGTCTCACTTGGACGTTCTGAGTTTTTAATCTCCTTCCTTTTGCTCAGTCTTTCCATTAGTAAATGGTAACTTCATTTTTCCAGTTGTCCAGTCCAAAACCTCTGACATAAAACTAACTCCTCTCTTTCTTTAACCTACATTCTAGCCACCAGCAAATCCTATTTTCCCTGCCTTAAAATGAATCCAGAATCTAATACTTTTTACTACTCTATTGTTACCATCCTGATACAAACCACCATCTTCTTTATCCCAGACTACTGCGATAATCAAATTCCTTTTTTTCCTCTTTGCCTTTCTCTGTAGTCTTTTTCCACATAGCAGACAGACAGAGAGGGTGATATTTTAAAGTTTAAGTCAGAACATCTTTGCTACAAATCCTTCAGTGGCTTTGCATCTTGCTCAGAGTAGATTCACCATAGCTTGGGATGCCCTTAATGATTGTATTTCAGCCCCTGCCTGACTTTGTCTCCTACACTCTTCCTCTCATTTCTTCTCTTCCCTCTACTAAAGCCTACATTTCATTTCTCAAAAATGTGAAATCTATTTCTTCCTTGTAGTAAGAGCCTTCCTTGGCTCTTACTATTCCTTCCACGTGACAGAGTCTACTTGTGCAGTGACATAGGACTCTCCTTCCTTTCATTAACTTCTCTGCATTAATGACATTTTGTCACAGAAGCTTCATGCCATGACCCTCCTAGAGAAGTCATTGTCTTCTTTCTTTCTATCCTGCAGTATTTTATTATTATACTCACAAATTTCTAGTATCTATGTATACATATATATATTTATATATTATTTGTATATAATGCTTGATATCATTGCATAATGCAAGGTTCTCAATGTAGGCAGCATTAGCATTTTGTGCTAATAACTTTGTATTCTATGTCATGGTGACCTTGTAAAATGCCTGCGTTTTCTCCCACTCTGCATACTAGATGCCAAGAGAACCACTTGTGATAATTAAACATAGCTCCAGAAAATGACAGTGCCTTGATGGGGGCACATCACGCCTAGTTGAGAAAGACTATTCTAAACCTAGTTAATGTGTGCTTTGAGAAAGCAAGGGCTTTCTATATTTATTGTTGATTGCTATATGAACTGCACTCAAAGAAGGAAGTACTCAAAGATATTCTTCAAGTGAATGAAACAGTTATTCTCAGAGTTATTCCAATATTTTTTCAATTAACTTGAGACAATAAGGAGCCTCTTTAGTTTTGTTTGAAATAGTTTTCTTTGTCTTATGAATGAAAAATTTGACAGAATACTTGGAAAAGGCAAAAAGAAAATTTATAACCACATAAAGAAGTGAATTTTCAGAATAACAAAGATCATTTTTTAAAATGATCTTTGGGGATTTAACTCAGTGGTAGAATGAATGCTTGCCTAGCAAGTACAAGGCCCTGAGTTTGATCCCCAGCACACCCCTCAGGAAAAAAAAAAAGTCAGCTGGGCATGGTGGCACATGACAGTAATCTCAGCACCTGGTAGCCTCAGACAAGAGTATCACTTCAAGTTTGAGGGCTACACAGTGAGTTCAAGGCCAGTCTGAACTACATAGTGAGGCCATATCTCAAAAAAATTAAACCCCCAAAATATACATATAAATAAAAATACATTTTTATATGTTAATACACCCCAAGAAATGTAGTCTTGGGAATAGTCTTCAAAAGTGCGGGCTTTTTGGTGTTAAAATAACTGGGTTCTCAAATGTTTACTGTGCTGATGCTCAGAAATGTCATTCATTACACCTCGTAAAATTCTTTTGGCAACCAAATATCTGTTGCTTTTTTGAGCACAGACATTGAAAACCAGTCCATATTCCACTTTTCATGTAACCCTTTTTACAACATTGATATACCACAGCCCTTCTGCAGTAATCTTTGGAGAAACATGCATGACTAAGTTAGCAACTTTACTTCTGAGGATTTGTAATTTACTGAAATACTCACATGAAAAGAGATAGTCACAGTAAACTCTGGAGATGTTGTCCATAATGGTGGAGTTTATATTTATCTTTATACATATCTATAACTGCAAGTACAGAGGAAAAAGCAGTTAACTACACCTGACAAGCTGGACAGAAAGGTTCAAAGTGGTGATATTTGCCCTGAGGTTTTGAACAATGAATAGTTAAAGGAATAGGTGTTTACCTGATAGGTAAAGGAATGAAGACTGCTCCTAGCAGAGAGCAGTTTGTGAAGACTTGCAGGTGGGATATAAACTGATACATAAAGAGAATCCCGAGGCACTGTATGACCAGAGGGCACAATGTGTAAGAGGGACATATGGGAAAAGAAACAGCGAGATCAATGAGGCTAGGTCAAAGGGTCCTTATATATCCCAGTAAGATATATGTACTTTATCCTATATATAAGTCGTTTCCATCCCACTTTGATAGAGAAGAGAGATGCTTATACTTGTATTTAGGATGACCATTTTGTATCTCTACGGTTAGTATAGAGTGGAGAAAGTCTTAAAATTGTAACTGTTCCTTCAATCAGTTATAGCTACCACCCTCTTCCAAGGAAGGAAAATAAGGAATCGAACTCGACTAAGAAAAACAGGCACTGTGGGGTGAGTGTGGAACCGTGTGACTTTTATATGAGTTTACTCTACAAGTCTAGATGATTGACTGTAAAAGAAAAGAAGGCATAAAAGATGCCCCTGAGGATCCAATCTTGGGCAACCCAGGGATGGAGGGACTGTTCTGGTAGTGATCAGATGGGGAAGGAGAAAGAAAACTTTCTCACAAGGTCCCTGCATAATCAGAGTGATGTCCGGTGTTCAGATTCTTTTTTTTCTTTCTTTCTTTCTTTTTTTTAGTCACTATGAATACAATCACATTTATTCAGAGAGTAAATTCAGGTGGAGCAGGAAAAATATTAAGCATCTGTGTTAACTCCGTACCAATGTCATATTTTAAAAAGACAGCACTGCTTTGAAATCTTGATGCTGAAATCACAAAGCAGAGTCTTAAAATATCAGCTGTCTCAGGCTGAATCCTTTTAAAGAAATGACTACCGGCTTTCCATGTTTATGAACTCCTTCATGGACAGTCACGGCAACTTATTTTTCTGGCTTCAGCCCATCTCTAAGAGTTCTCCACTTTTATGTGCATCTCACTCAAAACAAATTATATGTGTGACTCTGGAAGCCTTAGGCTTGTGCCTGTCAGTGAGTTAACACTGCCACCTAGCCTCCGAGAGGAATCGTCCTCTGCCTTCTAACAAGAAAATCCTACTCTCTCCTTTCCAGGCCTCAATGCCAGAACTTCTGCCTTGGAAAGAGCTTGTTTACGATTCATTAGCATTGCAGGTGAAAACCTCTTCGTTTTTACATCAACGTTTCCTCATGCTGTGCTAAATGTTTGGAGTGTCCATCCCTGGGAAGTGCCAGAGAGAAGTCCGGACAGCTGTGTGTTTGTGTGTGTGTGTGTGTGTGTGTGTGCTGTGCACTGCATGCATGTATGTTCCACTTCAGAGAAGGAGGGACGAAAAGGGAGAGAATAAACACGCAGCAAGGCCTAGGAGTAGGAGAGCAAGATGACACCATAATGCAGTGGTTGGCGTGGGAGTGGTGGAGGAAGAGGGGTGTAGAGAAATGAAAGGACAAGGCGGGAGGGGAATAACTACACAGGCAGGTAGATAAAATGAAGTGTGAACACATTAGCCCTCCTCTTCATCTCTCCCCCTTTTCCCCTCCCTCCCTTCTCCTCCTTCTTCCCCTCCTTCTATCTCTCACAGCAAGAAGGAAGAGATTTACTACCCAGAACCAGAATTTTTTGGTCAAGACCCAATGTTTTCTGATTTACATTTCTTGGGTTTGAACACAGGTTTGTGTGTTTTACTAGTTTTCATGCATATAATGCATGAATGGAAGATAGAAATTCAGGTTCCGTCATTAAACATCTAAAGAAACTCAGGGTTCTGGCTCCCAGATGAAAATACCTGTTTTCAAGGTTTCACAGAGATCATAGAAATCTGCCTCTTGTGTATACAAGTGTCTTGGAAAGACTTTTCAAAAAGCAGATCTTACACTGTACTTCCAGCTGGGTTTGAGTACACTATTTCCTTCTGCTGCCCTCTGCCGGGACAATTTGACATTAAAAAATCTTTAAAGGTTTACTTTAGGGAAATGTTTATCCATCCAAAAGAAAATGCCCCCGGTCCTGATTCCCGCAATGTTTTCTTACCTAGAACAACCCAACCCCAAATCCCTAATTTGTCATTGTCTAGCTTTTCTGTCTCTTAGTTCAGTATCTAACTTTCTATCTGTCACTTTTCTTTTCTTCTTTCTATACTTTCTGCAGGGTAAACACTATCCCTTCAGCCACCTAACATTGCTGTGTCCTGTCGCTCAGGATATGTGTGTTTGTGAGTATGCGTCTGTTTGTCTCAGACAACAACAGAGGCAGAAAACGTGACAATTGTGGTTATAGAGGTCTGCTCATTTGCAGTTGCTGCTTCCCTGCCTGGACCTTTCTCTCTCTTTCTCCTCCTAGTTCTCTCCTTGGTTCTTCCATCTGTTCCATGGGAAGCTGTTTTTCTACCATCCCACCCAACTAGCTCAGTACTCAATTCCCCTCAAACTTGAGAAATCCATGAACAAAATTAAGCGTAACACAATCCTTTTTATCAGAGTCTTCCTCATTGTTCCACACATTGGTTTCTGCTTTGAATAGGCTCAGGTGTATTTGTGTTGACTTTATAAAAATAGCATTTAATCAAGCGTCCGTCTTGGACAAGGATCAATCTACTCATCTTGTTGCCCAGGCGGGCACTCGGAAGCAGAAGTATGTGTCCCCATGCTTATTTCCCTGTTGTGTGACCTTAGTCTTGCTGCATGAGAAGCAAGCATTTCTGCACACTAGCCTTCCTCCCATCCCTGTAGTCTCCGTGTGAGAAACTCACACAAACTCAACCTCCCACAATCAGGGCTGCAGCCAGAGCAGCTGGCAGCAGAGTTGCATCAGGCAGCACAGCAGTAAGAATTAAAATCATTCATCTTCTTTCCTTCCATTGGCAGCTAAGAGGAAACTGGGTGGAAAGGTTATGAATTGCAGCATTTCTACAGAGACCACAAAAAAAGGAAAAATGTTGGAGATTTAGGAAGGTGCAGGTATAGCGACACAGGTTAAGATGGGGAATGGGGTCTCTACTTTTTAGTGTGGCAATTTTGGACTTGTATAATTTATACTTCATTCACATTAATGTATTCCATTCTTTCAATCTAATATAAAGCGTGCTCTTTCTGAACAGCGCTCTGTGGACTTAACCCTTCATCAAACAACTTAGACCAGTGATTTTGAGCCTTTTAGAGTTTTCAAAGCTAACAAACGGCCTGCTGCAGCATGCATCCCGCAGGTTCACCATCACTGACTTAGAGTCTTTTTTTGCACTGACCAGATGATTTTAAGAAGTATATATTTGTTAAAAAAAAAAAATCTTTATCCATTCATCAGTTGATGGGCTACTTTGCCATAAAGAACAATAAGCTTGAGATATTTCTAGGTAAATGGATGCATCTTGAGACCATACTCTTAAGTAAAATAAATTGGACACACATGTTTAAATACTGCATTTTTTTTCTCTGGTGTGAAAAACTGAAAGTGTAAATAAGGACTAAAATGTATTATATTGGAAAGGGAAGAAAGTGTTTGAATGGGAAGGGGAACAAGGGAGAGGGAGGGAGGGACGGAGGGACAAGAGAAAAAAGAATAGAAGGAAAAAATACAAACAAAGCTTTTGTAAATAAGAGGGAGGGGGAGTTAAAGGGAGAAGAATGGGAAATTAAAAAAGCAGCAAGAAATATCATGTACTGGTACACATTCCCTATGATGCATGTTATCTAGATATATAGAGAGATATTATATATTATACTATATATAATGTATCATTAAAATAAAATTTAAATTAGAAAAGGGAATAAAAAATAAAAATAAATTTATTTTTAATGGTTCTCAGGAAAATCTATTGATTTAAATTATAGTTTTAACTTGTTAAAGAAATTTTTAGCATTTTGGATTTTAGGGGATATATACAGCTACTTTCTATTTCTTATCCTCCTTCCAACCCTGGTATTCTTGAAATTCTGAACACCATGTGTCCCAGTGTCTATGAAATGCTCAGACATTACAGCGTTTACAGATGAGCTCCACTCAGTGTGTGTCTGTTAGGAGAAGAGATTGCTGCACAGAGCTAGAAATTTACAACAGACTCCCTCAGGAAGCCACAGTGCAAGTCGCACTAAGACATACAACTTTTCATACTGAATTACTCCAGTGAACCATTTAGAATGATCAAGGCCCGGAGGCAACACAAAACTCACGGAAAAATGTTTCAGAAGTTATATTGAATAGGATACTAAAATCAATGGTTAAATCCCTGCCCCAGCCCTCAACCTCATCCAGGTATCAGTTCCTATTTCGGAAGTATTTATTCTAGGGTGCCTTTTTCTTATCTACTCGTTAAACTCTCTTAAAGAGGGCAGCTGTAAGCATAGAACATAAAAATTAGGTATAATTTAAATATCAGAGTTTAATAGTGGACTCCTATTTGTGCCTCTTAATGCGGCACAGATTTGTTTTCCTCATCTGTGAAATGGAATGCGTGTGCTCACAAATTTTAGTTACAAATGAAATTACAGATTTACACTCTTTTATACAGTTTGGTTATGTTTCTCACGTCAGCCTTATCCACTGTAACACACACACACGTAGTACTCTCTAAGTACAGATGGCACCGTCTTTAGAGCTGTAGAATGAAGGTAGTATTTACCTCAGAATTTCTATAGCTTTGATTACCTAAATACACTAATAGAAAAATCGGGCTAAGCAAAAACAGTAACTCCCAAGATACTGTCAGTTACACTGGGTACTGAAACTCTGAAAATGTATTAAACAACTTTCAATTCTAAAACAGCAAAAGGAAATCGGATGTAAAATATTATTTTTATATGATTTTTGTCCTTTGCATGACATTTGCAAGAAGTAATTCTCTGATACAGGAAGATGTAGCAGACTTGGATTATAAACCACTTTGGATACAAAGCTCCTTGCATTCTGACTGGCACAGAGTAAGACTATTAGCCCTGCATCCCACATTTTTCACAAGTGTTATATACAGAGATGCTGACCGTCTTTGGTCCAAAGCCAGTTTTGTTTAGTATCCAGGGTAATACAGGTACTGTTTTGCATCCGGGCAAAGGTCAGGCAGGCTTACTACCTGTTAAAGAAGATTTCAGTTTTCTATGCTCTGAGTTATTGCCCTGAAATGCAAGCTACTGTGTACTTTGATGCAACCTGGCCCTTGTCAAGCCAACCTGTGGGATCTGGGCTTAGGGGATGGCACAAATGACAATACTCTGGCTAATACTACTAATGTGAGTAGCACATTCCTTTCTTTCTTGTCTGGGACCTTCATGTTTTCACCAACACAAAAATGAGACAGCTTTGCACGTTAACTGCAGAAGAGACTAAAATTTCAGACCTTGTACAGTTCTTGATAGGCAACATCTTGCACTTTTGCCTTAGTCCCCAATCAAGTTCTCTCCAGCTGTGACACTCACCATTATAAATTGATGAGCTCCCAGTGTTGACTAAGAGTGTGTTTTGCCAGCTTCCTGTCTAGACTGGACCTAGAGAGAGAGCTGCTTGGCTAGCCCATGTGACACAGTCCAGACATGCAGCGGAGTTAGTGCCCCATGCTGTGAGCTTCCTTGGAAGGGCGCAGGAAGGGAGCCTGCAGATGAGTTCACACCCTGCTTCCTGGAGAGACTCTTCTAACATGCACGCTTCTGCCTCACCATTCTGAAGGCTGTTCATATGGCCAGCTTACCAATGTTACTCTTTGTATTTGATCTTATTTCTTTTCGTCCTTGTTTCTTTTCCTTCATTCCTGCTGGCCATGATTAGATTCCTCAGTGACCAGCAGTATATAAGTTTTTGTCACAGACTCTATTTCCTAAAGAATACTAGTTCAAACAGATGTTTAGGATGCTTGCACCTTCGTGCCTAGAACTTTTTTTTCTTTTTTTTTTTTAATTTTTATTTTTACCAAGAACATGTATTGGTACATTGTATACATAATGATCATAATCAACATGGTTATTTTGTACCTGTACAGGATTCATCTTGGTTTTCCCCCTCATGAAACAAAACTGTATATACAGAAAGCAACATGTGTGCAGATTGGTTAGCTGTGCGTGTAAGTTCTTTAAACTTGAGGAATGTGACAGATGACCGTCTGCTGGTGGCCTTCCCTCAGACACATGGCAGGGACAGCCATGACCTAAAGGCTGTGAGGACGGGCTCCCTAGACTTAAGAGCAACACCAAATATGAGCGTGGTCAATGACTCGCTGCAGCCCTAGAAATCAAGACTCGATGGAGTACATTACTGTTGTTATTGTGGTAGAAGTTTTTGTTTTGAGAGTGTTACCAATGTGATGGAGAGACGACATCCAATGTGCACTTCTTTGGAGCTAAGGGTCGATTTTGGAGTCTAGACTGGTACAGATAACACGGTTTTAGACCTGTATCTACATTACCTTTGACTGATAAGGCTTGAAAATTAATGCCCCAGAGAGAGGCAATTAGAAGAGGGAGGAAAGAATTCATATCGTGCAGGATTTAAAGACAGACTTGATGTTTGATAGACATGGGTTCAAATACTCTCTCTTCACCACATCAGAGCTGGTATTTGACAAACACCTTCAAGTATTGTTGTAAGTTGAACTGTGTCTCTCAATGATTGCTATGTCAAAATCTCTCGGACCTCAGAACGTGATCTTATTCAGAAATAAGGTCATTTCAGATGTAGTAAGCTGAGTTAAATGAGGTCATTAGAGAGAGTCCTAATGCTATATGACTAGGTGTCTATTTTTCTTTAATTTTTGCAAATTAACATTGCATGTTAAGTTTGAATAGTGAGTACATATGCTAAAGGGACAACTATGTTCATGTGAGAGATTTGTTTTCTGTGTCTGTGTAGAATAGGCGCTGTCTGTCTCTTCAGTAAGCAGTTGTCTGTATTCACTCCCCATCCCTACACCTGTTCACAGGCACCCTTGCAGTGTTCTGATTTTATTCTGCCTGATAGCTTTCATTCAAGTGTAAGTTCAGCCTTCTGAGAGACTTGCCCTATGGAGGAAACATAGGCGCCTCCAACTGGCAGGGCAAGGCGTGTGGGTGCCTTCAACAATAGCCAGTCATTGCCATTGTCCCCAGTTTCAATCTGCTGCCTCTATGACACTTAGGGTGAACTCGCAAGAAGGCTTTTCCTCAACCTGTCCATTGCCCAGGGGCAGGACGGAGCTGTGTTCAGGGAAAAAATAAGGGGACATCCCTCTTTCATGAATTGGGACTCCAAATGCGTGATCTCAGGCCCGAACTTTTAGTCTCCATAGAACAAGTAGAGAGGGCATGGTGGGATGTGTTGTTAGAGCATGAGGGGACCCCAGCAGTTCGGACCTTTCTGAATACAGAGTCTCTTAGTTGAAGTGACAGGTGGCATTGTCTTTTGAAAAATGGAGAAAGATGCTTACATGAGTAAGGGGAGCACTTAGATATTTTGATCCTGTCTCCAGGTCCCTATCTCAAATGACTTCATGGTAGAGATGCTAGAAAAGGTACCCATGCCTTGTGGGTCTGCAGATGCCCTGGTGTCCTTATGCAAAGAGGAAATGTGGACACAGAAAACACATAGGAAGAACCACATATAGAGAGGAAACAGGGGTCAGAATGATTTTTCAACAAGCCAAAGAAGAACAGATTGCCAGAAAACCACCAGAAGCTAGGGGAGTCATGGAGCAGATTCTTCCTCACAGGCCTCAGAGGAAACAAAACTTGCAAACTCCTTGATCTCTGACTGTAAGATGGCAAATTAGTAAATTTTTGTGTAAGCTGCATACCCGGCAGTACTTTATTACAAAAGCTCTGGAGAACTAAACTACATGCTGTGGACCATCCTAAAAGCTAGGCATACAGAAGTGAACAAAATCTGTAGTACCTGGCTCTCATGATTATGATCTAAGATAGACAAATAAACAAGCAAATAGAATGTAAATTATACTTTATTAGGAAGGACACAAAAAGTATTTATTCTATGAGCAAATTGATGATACAGATCAGTGACTGCCCTACACAGAAAAGTCAAGAGACACTTTCCTCAGGATAAAATCTTCAAGCTGAGATTTAGACATCTTCCATTCAAAGAAGTTTAGGGTTGGGAGGTTGAAGAGGAAGAAGTTAGTATTTGTGAGAGTACAGAAAGCAATGAGAGCCTAGAAACGCCTGGAAAAAAAGTAGCAAGACTTCTTAATCCTAGTGAGTCAGGGCTTAGAGCAAGAGACAAAGTAAGAGAAGCACATAGAAGCATGCATGTAAGTATTCAGTGGGAAGTCATTTAAGGTCTTTAAACAAGGGAGCTACTATGTCTTTGTATTTGTAAAAGCCTCACTCACTTATGCAGAGGACAGATGGGGAGTATGAGAAAGGAAGTGGGCAGATGAGTTGGAAAGCCATTCTAGTGGTCTCAGTGAGAAATGCAACTGACTTTTGCTAAGGTAAAGGCGTGAGAGACGTAGCAGAAAGGACAACTTGGAGACATAAGTTGAAAGAAGCACCACTAGCACTTTCTAATGTTTGGGGATGCGGGGAGGAAAAACTAAGATGATACTAGATCGGTGGTTTGAGCAGGCAGATGGATAGAAGAGGTAAGATGGGAAAAATGGAAGAAAATTCCAGCTGTAACATCAAATGATGTACCCTTCAATGGATTAATGCACTAATGAGGTCAGAGCCCTCATGGTCTAATCTGCTCAACTGAGGCCCCACCTGTGAACATTGCTGCCTGGGGGACCAAGCCGTCCACTCATGAGCTTCTGAGAAACATTTCAGATCCAAACCATAACCAATGATATACCTGAAGTCTGACTGAACTGATATAAAAGACGCCACTAACAAATGTGTCAGAGGTAGTCTGTCTTCGCCCTAATAGTAAAGATGACCACACTGACAAGAGGACTGATTTGAGAGTGGGAAACTGAATTTCATGTAAGTGTGGGAAGACAAGAATATTCAGTGTGAAGAAAGGGAAAATTTAGGCCCTTTTAACCATTAATTACAAAACAGAAACAGAATGATTTCTGACTTGGAAGGACTGTAAGGCCTGAATATGGTGGAAGAGAATTTCTACTGAAAGAGATAAAGAAAAGCAAATCTAGTAACTGTAATACTTATGATAATAGTATGTAAAACCTTGGGGTTCCCAGAAATGAGGAGGGCAAGAGAAGCCATGAGACAACATTGCTATGTAATCAACCCCGGAAGTGTTGAAATTTTTTGAAAACACAATTGAAGAAGTAGTTGAAGACTTGGTATTTATTCAGATAAAATGAACCTAGATGAGAAATATATTTAATAGAGATAATCCAGGAGAGAACAATATGCATGATGTATGGTATGTAAAAGACAATTAAGGATAAGTTAATTAAAAGGAATAAAAGAACCATTCACTTACATCAACTTCAAATCACGGGAAGTTGAAGAAAGTTTTTGACTGAGTAGTTTATAATTATACACAAAGAACTAAAAGCAAACTTAACTCTACTTTTTTCCATCTATTGATAGTCAAAGACTTCCTCCTTATCCTCTTTGTGTGCTCCCCATACTCTGGTGTTAGTGTTGGTTGCTTGGCAAATAATGATTCCAGTATGCATAAATGGTGTAGGCGCAGACCAGCACCTGTCTGTGGGTGAGCTCACCTGCTGACTGACCAGATGCTATAGAGGTAATTTAAATACCACAAGGAAGAAAGAACATAATAGTCTTCCAATCCCTTGAGCATTAGTCTCTAAAATGCTGAAATCATCTGAATATAACAATTAATAATTCATGGTCCAGAATATATTCTGAGACAAAGACCACAAATATTGGAACACAAACCCAGTTCTCACAGCAATGGTTAGCTCTTTCTAAAATTTAGGGAGAAAAGCAAAAGTTCCCCAAGTCTTAGAATAAAGCTCTTACTAATGCTTTGCTTTGGGGGAAATATTTTTTTTTCAGCCTAAAAGTATCATTTTTTTTAAAACCTTCTGTGAGAGAACACTACACAGGGATGTTGAAAAGAAACAAATCTAAAATTATTACACGGAAGGAATTTTCTTGTGATGTTGTCCTCTTTTGAAAGGAGCAAAAACATGAGGTATAAAAATGCTAATGATACTCTTGTGTACTTAAGGAGCATTCCATATGTAATATACCTTTTCAAGTGACCATAGAAAGGCTGAGTATTGGTGGCAGTGTATCATACTCAGAAAGTTAGTAATATTTTCCTGGCGAGCTGTTAAATTTGCTATATCAATCTACTTTACGGGAAAATAAATTAATTGTGTTATTTAAGGGTTTAATGAATTGAGTTGGAAGTTTATATTCCTCTCTAGTAATCTTTTTTCTGTCAACTCTCACTTTCTATATTCTCCTTGACACATTCATACCTAGCCATAAGATGAATGTTATATTAACACAGTAAAAATGCTATTGAAATTAAAACAGCAATAACTAACATTTGTATTACACTTTATAGCTATTGAGTTTTACTATCACATCTCACTCATTAAAGTTATCTTGCAGCCAATATTACTATTATTTGCATTTTCCTTTTATTATATAAAGGTTCAGAAAGTATAGAGTTGCCAGAGTCACATACCAAATGTAGAAATTGGGGCTCTGAACTTTTGTGGCTACAATTCCATGTTTTCTTTTGTTTTCTCTGTAGCTGTTCAAAATTATAGCACAAAATTGGATACTATTAGTCCTTCCTTTAGACTGTCTAGTCAGGAAATGATTTCTTATCTGAGCTATGAATTGTCATGAGAAGAAAAAGTTGCAAGTCCTTGATTCACTGGGAATGTAGCAACCTGTGGATTTTTGGGTAAATATTTGGATTTACAGAGGAGTGGACAAAATGTTGATTCATTCATTTCCCCTAAGGGAGGAGAAGAGATTACCATCAGGCATCAGGCATGGTCCTTTGTCAGTCTCATGCTTTCTTATTTTCCCAGGACCCAGAGTTTGCAATTCTATCCCTTTCAGAGTATTCTGGTTTGTCAAGTGAGTAGAATCATTGGAAACAGGGTTAATTCACATTCCATTTCTTTCATTTGCTGGCTGTGTAGACTTAGAAAAATCACTCAGTCATTGATCCTCAATTTCTCATTTCTATAGTGGATGATCAAATTTCCTTTAATTAGAGCTACTCTTCCTCTGGATTTGAGGTAATATGTTGTTGAGACTAACACTGGGAGTCCATACAGTGATTAGTAGAATGGAGACACAACTGTTAGGTCTTCGACAGGTCTTAGAAATCGCCCTTTTGTTTCTATTGTCTTTTGAAGAGCATGCCCTAAAAATGAGCGTGGCTCAGCGTTCAGGAAAGCATTACACAGTATCCACAGTTGTTACACACATTCCCCCGGTGGCCTGCCCATTGCCCCTTCTCATAACACTTTCTCCTGCCACGGTAACAACGGTGGGCTAAGAACCACAGAGACTGTACCTGTTTCGCAATTCTTACTGGTATCAGTGGAAGTGCTTTTATGTGATCCAGTAATTCCTCGTTACTGTAGCAGCATCCTCAGACATTTCAGAACCATCAGCTCACTCATATGGTGTGGTAAGTGCCTTTTTCTATGTTTGATACTTCAGTGATCAGAAGAGTTTTCTGATGTGCTGAAAACAAATGAATGCAACTTGGAACTACCTGAACCAAAAAGTAAATAATTCTTTCTGTGCTTTGTTTGTAGCATCATGGTACCATAAAGCAGAAAGGAAAGAAATGAGGCTTGTGATAATTTTTGTTGTGCTGGGTCTTTTCCATTCATGAGGTACCTGTGATCATCTGCTACGCTCGAGAGACGCAGACAGTCCTCAGCGCACAGGGGCACAGGAGTCGCGCTGCATAATAAGAAGGGAATCCTAGCAACAGAATCAAAGCAGATGTGTTTTTTTTTTTTTTTTCATTTCTTTTAAAACCATTTTTACTGAATTTTTTTGTAAGGATGAAAGTTAATAAGTTAGCTCTTTCAATAAAATATTAATGGGACTAATCAGGCACGCTGGCTTTTAAAAATATGTTTTATGCTGAGTTAGCTGAAATAGTAGCTTTCAAAAATCACAGAAACCTATAGCTTCTAGCTACTGCTTTATTCACTCTGAAAAGGAAGAATTTAGTAAATCGGTGTGGTTCAGGAATAAGATTGTCTGGGCTCAAGTCCCAGCTCTGCAATGTACTGTCTTTGTAACTACAGTAAATTCAAAATGCCCCATAAGTCTCTGTTTCTACCTGTGCAAAATGGAGGTGATAATGGAGATGTTGTCTGAACTTAATGAAATACTATATGTGTGAATACTTAATGGAATACTATACTATCTTTTTCACACAGAAACAGGCACATTGCAGGGGGACTGCCGGTGAATATCGGTTGCTTTTAATTTAATCGTTTATTTTCTAAAAATTATTTATTGGATTTCATACATGAACAAAGTTCTGGCCAAAAGAGAAGTGAGAGTGAGACAGTGCTTGACATCAAGGAACTCATCCTCAAGAGCCAGAAACAGAGGTGGGTACACTTACGTCCTGAACCCTCAAGTTGAAGAAGCCATGACCAGGGTACTGAGGCAACATGAATGAAGAGAAAGCTAGTAGCCCACGTTGTGGTGGAGGCTTGCGTGCAATGATCCAGTGCTTTCTCAACAGGAAAAGAGATTGGGAATCAGCGATAGCAGAAGTTGGCAAAGTTTTCTATAAAGAGACAGACAGTAAATGTGTTTAGCTTTATTTGTCATTCAGTGTCTCTGTGTAGCTGCACAAGTCTACCATCATAGTGAGAAAACAATTACATGAAGGGACATGGCTGTATTCCTGTAAAACTTGATTTAGGAAAAAACAGGCCTATGTAAGTCAGGGTTCTCCAGAGAAATAGAACTCATACGTGTGGGTATGAGGGTGTGCAGGTCTGTAAAAAGAAAGAGCTCATAGGAGTGTGTGGGTATGTGTCTGTATGTGTCTGTGTGTGTGTGTGTGTGTGTGTGTGTGTGTGTGTGTGTGTGTAGAGAGAGAGAGAGAGAGAGAGATTGATTGTAAGGAATTAGCTCACTGAATTACAGAAACTGGCAAGTCCAGAATCTGAGGGTGTACTGAGAGACTGCAGATGCAGGAAGGATCACCCATGTCAAAGCTCCAGCACGTCTGCTGCAGAATTTTCCTCTTGCTTGAGGGAGGTCAACTTTTCTTCCATTCAGAGCAATGTGAGAGGCCAGGCCCCTTCATGGAGGGCAGTCTGTCACTCAAGTCCACTGATTCAAATATTTATCTCATCCAAAAACACTCTGTAAACTGACTGGTAAAATTAACCATCACATAGCTTCAGCCAGATTTGGCCTGCTATAGTTTACCTCTCCCTGAGCTGGACAGAGTACCCTCTGCTCAGTCAGACATGGATGGAGCTCTTTTTTTCCAAAAGCAGTGGCAACCAGATTCTGAACCTTGTGGATTAGCTGCTGAGTGTTCCGTCAAAATCTAAAGACTAGGACAGGGAGGCTGGAGATATCTGAGAGTGAGCCCGGAATCTATCCTCAGACAACCTCTCCGAACCCACACTGAGAAGGGGATCGTCATATCACAAGAGGAGACGAGGGGAAGCCAGGACTCAGTGAGGCTGTTTTCTCTTCTAGCAAACAGGGCTGTGGGCAGCGAGACGTGAGCAGGGGAAAAGACGACCTTGCAAACTTCCCTTAAAGGCTAAGCAAAGTCGTGAGGCAAAGGGAACTCTTGGTGCCATCCAATTTGATTCACTGGTGTTCTGATTCTTATGGAAAGATGCTGTGTTGGGGCAGGAATATCTGAAAATGAGAATATTGATGGCTAGGAAAAGAAAAATATAGCGGTAACGGGAAGGGACAGCAAGAGCAAGGAGAGGAGGGATGGAGAGAGTGAAGTGGGACACAATGCAGATAGTGAGGGAAAGGGAAAGGGGGGAACTTTGTGTTTCACTTTTTAAATTTAAAATAGCTCTGTATCTCACTTCTTTAGATTTTCTATTTCAAAAATAAGTATTCTATAGCTCAAAGGGTGTTATGGGGCTTAATTCATTTAAATTGCAAAGCATTTCAGGACTCTTACATGAAAAGTATTATTGAAGTACAAAGCTAAGGTTCATTATTAATAAAATCGGTCCTTCATAGCACAGTCTTCTTTGAAATGATTGGCTCCTTGAGAATGCCTAGGGTTAGTAGAGACGGCCTTCATCTAATAAAAAGATCAGACAAATGGAGGTACGTATTATCTTAACCCCTTTATGAGAGCTTTGTAAGAACTATGTCCAACTCTAGCTTAAAGAAAATATCTTGGTACAAGGGTAGCTTGCTCTGTGTCAGAGTTATATTGAGAAGGTGCTTAAGTGTGGAATCAATATAAAGTGAATCATATTTTAAATACCCTGGGGAAATTGATCTTATTTAGTCTCATACCAAGAAAAAATCTAGAGTTTCTGATACTTTTCTAAAGAAATCTAAGAAGGTACAGAGAGAAATTCCTAGATATGATATTTTGACAAACAGGATGATTAATATTCCCTGCCCTTTCATTCATTTCTAATAAATTCACTGAATAAATTAAAGAAAGTTTGAAGGGCACCTGAAGGTAAATTATAACTTCACCAGGAACACTTGGTTGAAAAAGTATTTTTATTTTGTTTTTACTAATTTTCCTTCTGTGTATTTTGGCCTGTCTATGTTGTATACATATTTTGATAATTATATGTACAAAATATTTATATGAAATTATTTCTGGAATAAGATAGGATAAAATAAATATAATATGAATACTATTTATGTGGGAAATAAGAAAAACCCTGTGCTGCCAGTCCACAGAAGTCAAACCCAAATTCTTAACATGAAACGCAAACCTCGATGCAATGTACCAGAAGCATATTTGTGGCGGGTTACAGAATATAGAAGGTACATTTTTTTTCTTCTCGGGATTATTACCAGCATAGGAACAGAAACGCATTGTGTGTTCATGGCCAGATGCTATCTTGTGAAGACAGGTCTGGCAACAACATACTTCCCAGTTTTTAGAATGAGAACATTATTAAGGCCATCATTTGTGATTAACTCATCCTGCTTCATTGAGTGGGTGATTCAGTCGAACTTTACAACTGTTTTATAAAGAAGACCAAACACATTTTAAAACCCCATGGAAAACGAGGCACAAAGAGGCGAACTTATTTAAAATTACAAAGTATATTTGCAACAAATCTGAGCCCAGAAGTCTAGTTCACTTTTCCCTAGACTATTCTATTCTTTACAGAATTAACAAAATGCAAGGAAGCTCCCATAGCAAAGGTGAAACAAGAAGACTATCTATTGGTTTTTAGAAATTAAAGAAGGTAACTCTACCATGTACAGTGTATCTGACGCTCAGAAGGCTTACACGGCACAAGCAGCCTGTGGATTTCTGGGCTACCATGAGTCCTTGGCTGCAGGCAAAACTTGTGAAGAGACAATAAAAGATACACTTCAGTGTCAGCTTACTCTGTCAAACTCTATTATAAGTTCTTCGTAAGCTATAGTTTATTGTATCCTGATAATATCTTATAGTCAGGACTCTGGGTTGGCAGAAACTAGAATCTGTATCTTAAAGTAATGCATTCTTTGAAAAGCATAAAACTCATGAGACATAAACCATAATTGATCACTGAAGAATAGAATTTCTAATCCTCATGTCCATGATTTCCCTTATAGTAGTAAATACTGCTTAGTATAGAGTTGACTCATGTTTTGAGAATCTAATTCATGTATTTTGCCCGTTAGTTTAAAGTTTAATTAGTTGACCTTAAATTTCTGACTTAAGTCAAAATTTATACTTTTATTGACCAATTCAGTCACCCAAATTACCCCAGTTTTCTAAAACAGAAATTTTGAAAATCGATTTTTTACCTGTAGCGGTTAGTTTTTGCTGCATAACAAGGCACTCTAAAACTTAGTGTCTTAAACCAGTAATTGGTTTTTAGCTCAGTACCTTATTGGCTGATATTTTATCCTGGTTCAACTAATTTTGCTAATTAGGTTGAAGTTAGCTGGCGAATGGCTCAGAGCACCTTAGTCTAGAATGAGTGTGGGTGGTGTGGTAGACTGAATAACATCCTCTCCATTCCCCAGATATCTATAACCTAGTCCCTGAAACCCATGAGTATGTTTCTGCATATATGATTAAATGAAAAGTTATATGATAACAGAAGCAAGCACTGGAGTAGTAAATGGTGGAGATGGACAAAGGGCTAAGGAACACAGACAGGTAGTAGAACCTGTGAAACACCAGGAAAATGGATTCCCCCTTCAGAGCATATAGAATGAACCAATATATTGCAGTTTAACTTAATGATTTCTGGTTTTTGAAATATTAAATGAGTACATTTTTATTGTGTTAAGCCACCTTATTGCGGGCAATTTGTTATAGCAGCTACTGGAGTCAAACACAGCTCGAATGGCTGAAATGATTGGAGTCTTTTTCAAAATACATGTGATGTGTCTCCAAGCAAGCTGGGTTCCAGCCTTGTTCCTGGGCAGTGGAAATGTTCCCAGATGGGTGAGGTGGAGGGTGAAGCAGAGAGAGAGAGTGGGAATCAAGGCAAAGGCCTCAATAACTCCCAAAGCCTAGTCTAGGAACTGGAGTGGTGTCATCTATGTTCTAAGAAATGGCAAATGCAAAAGTCAAATTGCAAATATGGATACAAAGGGGTAAAGGATCATGGCCACTTTTCAATTGATCTGCCTTATCATATTTTCCTCTGACTCTTCTTTCCTAATATTTCTGTCTCCTTGTGTGATGCGACTTTCTATTAAAAAAGGAATTAAAGTCCATTCTTAACTCTGCCCCATTTTCACCTTCCATCTAAATAGGTGGATTTATCTGAGTTCCAATATAATTCTCAAATATTAGTCCTTCCTCTCCTCTTCATTATACTTCAAAGTCTTATACTTAACCTCTCATCATCTTTTACTTGTGCTGTTTCAAATACCTTTATCTCCCTACCTTTGATTTCCCCATAACCACTGCAATTCTACTACTGTTACACCAGAGTGACCTTTCGGTCTTGTTAATTCCCATGTAACTCATATTGCTTATGACCTTTCAGAGATTCTTCCTCACTAACAGAAAGAAGCACCTATAGGTATTGATAGGAAACTAGACCTTTGATAATATGGTTTCTACTTTCCTCCCTTTCCCTTCCTTTCTTCCTACCTCTTTATCACATTTTCCTCCTGCATTCCTTTGTTCCTTGCTCCTTCCCTTCCTCTCACCCTCCCTCCCTCTTTCCCTTCCTTCCTTCCCTCCTCCTTCCCTCCCATTCTTCCTTTCTGCCAGCCTACCTGTCTTCCTCCCTTCCTTCCTTCCTTCCTTTCTTCCTTCTTTCCTTCCTTCTTTCTCTCTTTCCATTCTTCCTTTCATCCTTTTCTGCTCTCTTCCATCCTATTTTCTTATCGCACTGAGTGTCTACTGGATCCTACAGGACTGGCATAAAATGTAGAAACAGAGATAATAGTTTTTATTATGTATTTATGTTTATTTCTTAATACTCAGCCTTTCTTCTTATCATGTATGTTAACCATCCAGGTTTATTCAGTGACAATTAGAGGTGCCGTTTCTCTAGGGCATAGAAACATGAACAAGGATTGCTGGAAATGCTTCCTTAATCTTCTGCGTTCATTGCAGTTTGTACAGCCACCCAACTGCACACCATTAATATTCTGTGATGTTCTAAATGTGTCATCTGTTTTAATGTAATACCGATGACCCATTTATAAACATTGACATGTGTGTTAATCTGCATTTCCCGAGATGTTGGACCCCCTGCATAATGCCTGCGCTTTTCAGGCTTCCGTGCTGCCCTGTACAAGGTGCCTCTTCCCTTCATGGCTTTTCTTTACCTATTTATTGCTCAGTACTTGGATCGAAGATTCCTTGTATGGAGCACTTCCTTGTTACCCAACCTCCGTGACTAAAGTGCCATCACTCTCCTACTCATTCCTTTATCCTTTTGAATTTCAGCAAATGAAATCTGTCCCGTGGATGATGAGTAGCTGCTGATACACACATCAGTCAAAGCTGACTTCGGCGTCAGGTGCTGATATCTCAGAGCACCTGAACACAAGTCCAGCTGTGGACAAGTAAACCGAAGTGCTCCTCCTGTGTGAGTTAAACTACTCACACTGGGCAGATAAGCTCCTCTCAGATAAGAGAGAATGGCAGAAGTTGAATCGTGTGCTTGAAGAAAGTGCTCAATCAGGCCCAGCAGTAAATTAAATAATAAACCCAGAGATACCATCATTATAAATATATTCTTTCTCTTATCTTTCCCATTTAAAATCATTCTCCAAACCTCATATTTCCTACGAAGTCTTCATCTGCTTACATCTATCTCTGTTCCATGTTCACAATTATCTGTACTGTACTCATTTTTCCTTTCCATTTATAAGCACTGGGAACAGAGACCTACTTTATCTCTGGGTTGTATTTGCAAAGTGCAGGGTACATCTGCAAAGCTTCATATATAATCATGATAACAATCCAATGTATTACAGATGACAGATAGAGAATTGCTACTCCAGACCTCAAAATTGCAAATCAGAATACATAAGGCCGTATGCATTTCATTAAGGCATTTCTCTCAAATCTGGTTTGCAAAACATGGCTAACAATCTACCTGTTTCTGGAATGATTTTTTTCATTGAAAATATGTCTGGCAATTCTAATGCATTTTCACACAAACCTAGTTTTCATTTAGTAAATACAGTCAGATGTTTTATAAAAATGGTGAATTAGTTTTATGGTACATCAGTTTGATGGAATATTACATAGCCATTAAAGTGATGAATGTGCAGACTACCAAGATACATGGAAAACTACATACTGTGAGAAAAGTAATACACACTATGATGATCTGATCATCTCTATTGGGTACATTATTTGTTATACAAAAGCTTAGAAGTGTTCACCGGCAACAAAAATAGATATTTTCACAGAAAGATATACACTTTACAAATTTAGTTTTTAAAGTCAAAGTATTTAAACAATGTTTACTGAAAAAATTGAAAATTGTCCAGTCATACAGACTCTTCTACTTTATATCACTCGAAGTAAAAAGATATATTTAAATGTGGTTTCTTTTCTCACCTGTAAAATCAACACCTTGCTGAAAATGATGTCTAGATTCCTCCAGTAATTCATGATCATTCATTCATGACGATATTTCCAGGAAGGAGAATGTTTTCCACCTATTGTTGTGACTGTCAAAGGGAATTAAAAGCACTAACTATGGCAACAGATTGCTTGATTTAAGTCATCCTTCCGTGACCAATTATCTGACCTGGGACAAGTTGCATAACCTTCTCTATACTTTGATTTTTTTTTACCTGTAAAGTGGACATAATGAAACTATGCTTCTTTGTATTTTTAGAAGATTTAAATGTGAAAGCATATAAAGTGCTTTGCGTAGTACCTGCTGCATACTAAGCTCTCCTGTGACACAGACATATCCAAAGGCCGTAGCAGTTCTACCAGTAACCTTTTTCCAAAGAAAAACTAGTAAAAGAATATCCTTAGGAATAATAGACTGCAATATTTAGGCCATTCTAGAGAAACACTCAGTCAACTGGGAGTTTCTTTTTTATTTCGTTAAAAGAGATGTTTTCAAATATTCAAACTTAATCCTGTAATGAAAGCAGATTTTTGCACGGCGCCTGTAGCAGGTGACCTTTCTACAGATGGGGCTTTGTGATAGAGTCGCAGGCATTCCGGGAACTCATTGAGCATCTTGTGAATTGATTCCTTTTGGTTAAAAAGCACTGGAATTTTTGACTGAACGTCTTTACGCTAGATGAAATGTCAGTCATAGTACATTCAATATTTAAATATCTGTATGAATCATTGGTGGAATGTGTCATTTTATTCTTCACCCTTCTTCTGTAACACACAGAAGAACCACTGGGCCTATGTTTTCAGTACATGTTGTGTTCCATGCTGACCATGAGGTTTAATCTGAGGGTATAATGAAGGGAAAAGGGTAATGAAAACCTGGTTAAAGTATGGTCAGGTTTCTACCATATTATATGTCTATGTACACATCTTAGCCTGATTGTCAATATGTTTTAAAAAGTCCTTCAATTTATTGAAGGTGTGATTAAAAGACCTCTGAGTCAATGTAAGGGGAAAATCTCTCCCAACCCTCTTAAAAAGAGATGCGGCCCTCTCTTTCTTACAGGGAGAGAGTTAACCTATCTGTAACTCCACAAGACCCAATATGAGAAGAGGCAAGTATTCTGAAAGGGAAGGTATACTTTCCCAAAGTTGGCTTCCTCAGATATGTGAGAACTGATTAGCAAAACAGAGACAATTATTAAATTAATGCATCTAATAAATTATTTTAGTCTACTAAATAATCAGGCCTTTACCCAGGGAGAATATGAACAGGTCCAAGCTGTCTGATATTAGAACCAGTTTGTTAAAATTTATAAAAGGTGAAAGAAAGATGACTCTCTAGCTTTTCTATGCTGCTCCCTTCTGCCTTCTGGGCTAGGTTACTGCCCTCTTTTCAACTCCCACAGTTAACTGTATGAAAATAATCTGTCTTCCAGATAGTAGGAATTCCTTGAGAGGAAGGACCAAGGACTGATTACTCATCTCTGTGTATCTAGTTTCTACTCCTAGAAAACAAACTACAAACATCTGATTACCTCTATGAGTGAAGAAATATAAATTCTAATTAGGTTCATAATATGCTAATTGATCTGCAGTTACTTAAGACAACATGGCTTTTGGACTTTGGTGGCTGTTAGGGAAACTATGATTTGCAAAACTATCCTTTTTGCCTCTGTCAGAGTCAGAACTGAGCTGAACGGCATATTTTTGTGTCTCTGTATCCTTTTAAAATGCACGGCTTTAATACTTCTTTAGGTTGATTTCCAGTAGTTGGGGTTATGCGTGTAATGTGTGGCACTCATTCGGCTTGCACACTAACGAGCAAGTCACGTATTTTTGCTGGATCCCAATTCCAGCACCTATAAATTCTGACACCTCCCACAGGAGTAGATTGTCTTAAAGACAAGAATCTGCCCTGCATGTTTTTAGCTTATGATCAAAACATTCATATTTAGGGACACATGCTAATTTTTTTTTTTTTTTTTAGTAACAGTAGGTTCTCCTGTCCTCCACATCAGTATGCCTTAACTTTAATATTCAGTTCAAAACAAAAGTAGAGAGTAAAGGAAGAATGTATTTTCTAACTCAATACTAAAATAATAGAGGCGAGATTGAAAATACGTAGTTATGAAAATTGTGTGTGTGTATTTTTTTGTTTGCCTACAGCAGCTCTTTTTTATTTAAAACTTGCTATTAAATTGGAAGGCTGTCTACATCCTGCTGCTGGTTGCCTTCTTTTCTGTTCTATCTCATGCCAGATAGAGTGTAATGAAAGCAATTTTAACAGACATAACTAATGAAGGATGCAGTCCTTTCATATGCTGTAGTGTTATGCCATGACCGAGTGCTTTTCTCAATCTTGGCTTCTCTCCTGGATTGCTGTACAGCTGGGCTACTCTATATTGTATTAGTTTGGTGTAAGGAATGGATAGGAGATGTCGTGGGTACCTTTGTTTTTACCCGGGGTATTTGTTTGTTGGTTTTTTGGTTTGGTTTGGTTTGGTTTTGGCAATGCTGTGTATAGAACCAAAATTCTTGCACATGCTAGGCGAGCACTATGGCCCTGAGCTACACCCCCAGCCCTAATGCATATCTTCGGATACTGCTATCAGGTATACCATAAGTGATCAATACGTGGCCATCGTACTACTATCCCTTGCCAAAGCAATACAAGTCACAGTAATTGCTTCCACAAGGCTAATTTGCCTTTAACCTCTGGGGAAGTAAGTTTAATTCTGGACACAACTGTGGACACATGGATCTCATCTTTCTCACATTCTATGAACAAGACTGTCCTCTTGGGAAATGTTTCTTTTTCTGCAAAAATCTCCAAACCTCAGCGTTTGATGCCATTAATAAAGTAAACAAAAGAGGTTTAATCTAAATCATGGAGCCAATAATATTATTTTGAAGTGACGAATTGTATTACTTGCAATGCTACCTGTCAGAGAAAAATGTAAAGACTAGACCACAGACATTTACTAACATGTCACTGGCACAATTTATTCCCCTTCTTCGAAATTTGGGGAATAACTAATTAAACATTAAAACTATTATGTTCTAATAGCATTATAATGGACATTATAGAGCTTTTCAGTTTCCCAGTTGTATGATTCAGTCCAATTTTGTGATCTGTTAGGTACAGTGTGCTTTGTACGTTTCTCAAAACATGTAAAATGAATAGCATGGGCTTCCCATCCTTTGATTTTTGCTGAATACTCCTGAATGCAAGACATATAGGGAATATTCTCATAGGATGTTGAGATTTGAAGGAACATTCAAGAAAAAAATAACACTATGGCATAGACTCTTAAAAATGGAAAATCTAGCTGGGGATTTAGCTCAGTGGTTAGAGCGTTTGCCTAGCAAGCGCAAGGCCCCGAGTTCAATCCCCAGCACCAAAAAATAAATAAATAAATAAATAAAAATGGAAAATCTTGATAAAACAGCTTTTAAAATATATATGCACACCCATGTTTATGGTGGCACACTTTGTAATAGCTAGATCTTGGAAACAGCCCAAATGCCCATCAACAGCAGAATGGATAAAGAAAATGTGTGGGTTTTTTTTTAATACAATGGAGTACTAGTCTGCCATAAAGAATGATAACCTCAAAAAAAAAAAAAAAAAGAATGATAACCTCGAGATATTCCTAGGTAAATGGATGCATCTTGAGACCGTACTCTTAAGTGAAATAAATTGGACACACATCTTTAAATACCACATTGTTTCTCTGGTGTGAGAAACTGAAAGTGTAAATAAAGACTAAAATGTATTATATTGGGAAAGGGAAGAAAATGTCCAAATGGGAAAGGGAACAAGGGAGGGGGAGGGGGAAAGGAACAGAGGGACAAGAGAAATAAGAAATGGAAGGAAAAAATGGAAACAAAGCTTTTGTAAATAAGGAGGAAGAAGGAGGTGAAGGGAGGGGAATGGGAAAAAAAGAAGCAACAAGATATATCATGTACAGGTACAAATCCCCTATGAGGAATGTATCACTATGTACATCTAAAATGTACCATTTTAAAAAAAATCAATAAAATAAGAGAACTTCAAATATAGGGCAATTTAAGAGGAGGGATTTTAAAATCAGATGTATCGAACTCTGAATTCTGCCATTGCCACTTATATGTCCAGATAATTATGCCTAAGTTATTTCATCTCTTGAAGAGTTGCTTTCCACATTTGTGTATAAAAGTGCATTATGTCTTTAAAAACGGTTGAATACTGACAATTTAATGTTGCAGTTCACTCAAATAAAGTGGACATTTGTAAAATGTTATAAAAAATACATGATTGACTGCATGGAACATGCCCAGTGTTGGGTACTTCCTGCTATTACTAGAAATAGTAATAGTACTGCTATCACTGTTGTTCCTACTACGACCACCAAACCAATCACCATTACCAGAACTAGTACTGCTACTTATCTCGATGACTGTCAGCATTGCTAATAATTGTTATCACGCTTTCCTTATCATCATTACTGTCATTGTCATGTACATGAAATGAGATGAAATAACAGGTTCTCCAAAACGGGAGGAAAATGTTACATTCCTCTGACATTTTCAAAGTTCTCAGTCTTCTTTCTGATAGCTTCGATATTACAGAACAATACTGGTGTCGATCAGGAAAGAGATCCAAGGCATAAGCCATCTCTGTTAGATTTCTAGGTGACCCAGATTTATTTGTTTACATTTAAGACCAACAGTGGAAGTGAAATGCAAACAAGGGTTGGAAAGTAAAAGACATCTAGGGTAATTTTTATTTTTTTTT
>PVJO010004750.1:0-107463 GCA_004026905.1 Hystrix cristata
AGGTGTAATAGATATTCTATAAAAGGAGGATGGTGAACAGAGGAGAGGAGTACTAGAAGGAAGGAAGGGGAAAAGCAGAAAGGCAACAGGGGAGAGAGGGGAATGGGAAAATATGGAAGATGATGAATGAACCTGCTGTAAATAGGGAGGGAGGGTGCAAAGGGGAGGGGGGGAAGAGGGGGGAGAACCAAGATACATCGTGTATAGGTACAGAATTAATGTAATGAATGTGACCATTGTATGTAGAATGTACCAATGCATGTTCTTGGTTTAAAATTAAAAAAAAAAAAAGAATACTAGAGTTAGCTCCCAAAATACTGACTGGAAGATCTTCTGTGTCTGAGATTTATGATATATATTTATTCTTTAACACTTTTAAGCTATTACTTTATATAGCAACATTATAAAAGCCAAAACAAAAAAAAGGAAGGCATTTCAAATCTAGTACTTGTAGGACTATGTACTTACCAAGACAACCCATGCATTTTATCAATGATTAATGACTTGTTTCTACAAAAGCCAGGCATGTGTTCTACTATGTATTATGCACTGTAGACATGTAAGGGTATGAATGTGAATTTTATGGCTAGAGTAATATATTACATATTACACATCTATTGTTTGGCTTGTCTAGACTAACACACAAGCCTGTACGGGGAAATCCATCTTCGACTTCAAGTTTGGGATTTAAATGGGTGCTGTGGTTCATTTATAAATTCTTTCCCTTGACTGTTGCTATTGTTACTGGGCAAAGGTCCCAAATCCAAACTAGAACAGGTCTGTGTCACCCCCCCCCATCCCTTCTTTGCCACTGATCACACATGAGTGGAGCAGGTATGGACTCCTGATCCAAACTATACCAGTTAAAGTCCTTTGGGTAGGTTTTCAACTTAGAACCACAAAGAGAAACAGCAAGACTTGGCTCATTTTGACGGTAAATTGGAAAATATAAGCCAGCAGGTGGGTTTTCTATATGCTGAGAGATTGAAACAGGAAGCAGCTGCGTGAGTCTGTGTATATACTGTGTTTGGGGTTTGGAGCCATGGAAAAAAGACCCTTTCATTCTACCTCAGCTAATTTCCTTGCCTTTCCTACTGTGTACTTATGTAAGTAGAGGATTCCTTCCTTTGACCTGATCCAGTTCTTGGATTTCTACCACCTAGAACCAAAAAAGTCTTGACTAGTTCAAGTGGGTTGTAATTAGTTAGAAAAATAATTCTCCATCTCCGAGATGTCTACCTGGAAGCAGATCACAGTGTGGCCCAAAGAGGAAGAGATTTAGTCAGAGGCACTATAGTTCAAATCTATCATTACAAGTTGTTGGAACCTTAAAAAGTCAGTTAATGAATTAATCAATTTAAGTTTTAGTTTCTTCACCTGTGATTCAATCAGGGTCCAGGTAGGAGACAGAAATCATTCTACTCATTTTAACAAAGAATTCTGTACAAAGAATTGTTAAGTACATGCAGAAAAGATGAAAGCGTGAAGGGAGGACTCTAAGGTCTCATGGAGATGGCACTGTAGGAAGGGGCCACCATGCGCAGGACTGGGGAAAATAAGAGAAGTTGTCGTGATCAACTCTTAAAGCTTGGAGGAGCAGCAAGGTGAGGCTAAACCAGGCCTACAAGGAGGTGCTGCTCTATTATTGCTGGTGTCTCCGAGGGGGGCATCATGCGCCCACTTCTGCTTGTTGGTTTGGCTGCTACTCCAGGAAGGAACATCCAACGGCATGAAGAAGCACTGAAACAAAAAGCAAACGGGGCAGGGAAGTCCTTCTCCCTCTTCCAGCTGCCCAGGCCCCCTCTACACTTCCTTCGTCAGAGTTTAATATGGGGGCCTCCGACCAAGCAGAAAAGCGGTTCTCCGAATCCCACCCTATTGTCAGAAAGTGATGGTAGAAAGGTAGGTTTGAAGCCAAGAGACAACAACTTAATAGTTGGTACAACACGCAAGATTAATGAAACATGTTTCACTAGGATTTGGAAACATGCAATTGGGAATTAAATATAATTGAATAATTAGATATTAATATAATTCTGGAATATATTATTATAATAGAATTGGTACAATCTATTATTTCCTTGAAATGAATAGTGCTTCAGTAAGCACAGTGTCTGTTTTTTCCTAGTGACAAATTGCGTGTGTGAGGCTGCTGGAGACAAGCATAGAGGTCCCCGAGTCCTGCTCCTCCCTGAGGACATATAGATAGCACAAAACCAACTTTCAAAGCTTTAGTTGTAATTATTTATTTCCTGGCTATTCCATGCAACTCAGATTTTATTTTATCTTTCATGAAGAATGTCTTTATTAGCTTTCATCTACTTTGAAAATGCAACGTGTTTTCTTCTCACTCTGGAAAAATTTTCTGAATGTTCCAGCCCAAAGAATTTTTTTTTTCACTTAGCTGGAACACTACCTACTATGATTTGTCCTCTTTTTCCAAACAATAGTGAGTAACCTGGTAATGTGACTGGGCTCCTTAGATTGGCTCAAATAGCTCTGAACTAGGGAAGAGGATGAACGTATGAAGGAATTGGTAGAAAAAACTCATGGCCAAGGAGCAAAGACCAGCCACAGAGTCTGCATTCGTGGTGGGATGAAAATGTACAGCAGAAGCAGTACACCCTCCTTAGAACCCAGTAACACATTCACCTCCAAGCCCTGTGCCTTAGGGATAAGACACTAATAAAACATCGCAAGTTCCTAAGTGTCTGTAAGGAGCCAAAGAATACCGTACTAATCTAAGTTTGAATGGATTCCAAGATGGAGCATTTATGTTTGGATGAGGCTATGTTTGGCTAGCATCATGGGCTGCTGGGGATCTGCTAAACATGACAGTGCTTTGTATCTTCAGGAGTCTTCACCTAGTTCTTTAAGAAGCTACTATGAGCAGAGGAATTATAGTCATGTTTCTGAGTGAAGATATGCCTTCTCTAAAGATTGGGAAGGACACTCTTCCAGTCTTTTACCAGTTCTGTCACAGGATCAAACATGGAATTTTTTTTCTGAGCACAAACACAGCATTTTGTCTCACTATATAGAATTCTAACAGTCAGCTCTTGGACATCATCAGTGAAAACTCTTTTACTTACGGAAGAACAATCCAGAAACTATATGGGTAAGCAAAATGTTCTGTGGATGAACACTGCATTCTTTCTGGAATTATCTCTTCTCCTGGAAAGAGTCCTTGTGACAGGTGATAACAATCTTCCCCAATTACTTGTAAAAGTGAGTCGACAGTACAAAATTTCTTTTGAAGGCACTCTATGAAGCACATTGCAACCAATGTTTACTGTCAAGCCAGGAATTCATACCAGACAGGTAGAATTGCTTTCCTTTATAAACCTATTATTAGCATCAGATAGACAACCAGGTCGGCAAAAAAGAATTTTCATTAACATTCGCAAATTACCAAGAGTCAAATATTTTATTTTTTGATCTTTTCATATGTAATTTCAGTGAAAAATATAGCTCATTATTTATTGTACTTTTAGCACTATACTGAATGCTTTATGTATGTACCTGACCCCATGATCAAATACATGTAGTGAAATCCACGGTCTTTGAAAAAATTTAGGCTACGTTCTTTACAAAAAGTGTGTTAACTTTATTAGCTTTGCCAGAAATGGCTGTTGATTGCAGTGATTTCCTCTTAGTTCCCTGGTTTCTCCTTTCTAGGCAAGCAATGAACAGTGAAATGAGGAAAAATGGTTTCAAAACATACAGAACCTGTTCCTTGTGTAGATACAGCTTAAATAATATAAACAGATGGATTTCTCCCACAGGACAGGTCACCATACCATCAGGGGAAAGTGAGTTGGCTGCTGAGTTACGAAGCAATGAAGTCATTGCTATGCACATAATTAAAATGTGATATTTCAAGAGTAGTGAATCCAAGGAGGAGAAAAGAAAAATTACAGATCTTACATACTGTGGTTGTGGCTTTGAATTAATATGTTCCTGGGTGCAGAAGAAGCAAAGCAAACAAATGTCAGCATTAAAAATAAGCAAAGTGGCAATATATTTAACTTGTAGCCTTCACCCCCTACCTACATAATGATAGTGTTATTTATTTTTGCTAAATTTGTTCAAACTATGTACATTTTGTTAGCAGGCTGGATTTAGACTCTATAGAATAACTCGACATGCACCATCCCCGTGCCCACTAGAAACTGGGATCAGTGTGTGGCGGGATGAGCTGATTTGGAAGACATGGGTTGGCTTCACACTTTGTCAGCTGCAATGATAAATTTTGCATCTATCCTGGAATTACTTACTGGACCAGTTCAGGGCAGAAGTTCTTGTTGCCATGGCCATTATTCAGCTCAAATTCGTATTCTTTCTTGGTAGATTTGGACTTATATTGAAGAAGACAATGATACCGGATTTGAACAATGGACCCTGTCCCCTTTCTGCCCAGGAAGCTGCCTAGTGAGAAAACAGCAGATGTACAAGCAACTATCATCTTGGGTAAAAGTGATTCTTTTCTTGGGACTGTATCAGATTCATGTTTACAGCTCCTCTAAGGCTATATCTAGATGATGACAGGCTTTCTGGTGAAAGCTGAGAAATCGAGTTGCAAATATGAATGCTACAAAATGTGTGGCTATTTGGCAACAGGCAGCTCAAACATCTGGATCTTTGACTCCGTTTTTCCATTTTCGCCCAATATTTTCATATCGTGAAAAACACCAATTAAAAAAAGCAGCCAATCTGGTGTTTTGGCTTTCCTACTAGCCAATTTGTATCTCAGAATGGTTGGTCCAATTGATTTTGTGCTGCTTTAGATGGCCAAAATGAACAGACCAAGATAAAAATAGTTGGTTGGGTAGCTGTTCTGATCTATTTCAATCAATATGGTGGAATTATAAACTAACTCCTAAGTGCTGTACAAATGCACAAATAATTTCTGACATTTTCAGATTTGAGCCATCTATGAGGAGATAGATAAATATCATTTCTCCCTATTCTCCCAGATAAAGACATACACATCAAAAGTCAGGTGATTTGCTTTGGAAAACAGCACACTGGTGCCTGTTCTGTCCTAGAACTTGTGGGTTCCTTCCTTGCTAGAACTTTTGTGTTCTTTTGTCATCAAACTGACAAAATCAGGAAACTACAAATGTGTATTCACAGAGATAGAACACTACAGTTTACTTTTGAGGCACCACGGAAATGGAATACCGAGAGACTGATAAAGAAAAAAAAGAGGAAAGTAAAAAGTTATTGAAATTGTATTTTCCTCCGTACTACAGTAAGGTTTACAAATATTCTAATTCTGGAGATTAATTTACATTTTGGGGGGATATCAATGTTAATAAGCCAAATGTATCTCACGTTAGAAAATGAAAGAGCATATAGATCAGGATAGAAATTATTGCAGTTATGCTATAATTTTTGTACATTTAGACTTAAGTAATAGGTCTAATATTATGTTATGGGAACCTAATGAGGGAATAAATTGATTTTTGTTAATATTTAGGTAATCAGGAAATGTTCTCAAAAGAAATGCAACTGTGTGTCTAAATACATCACCTTTGTATATGCTGTGCCACTCCTTCCCAATTTAGATTATCTAGATCTATAAATTTAAAAAATTATAAATATTTTTGTGGGCCTGTTTCTAGAATTCCGTATGGTAATAATTCTCTAGCTGCTTTTAAGGGTGGTACCCCCCACACCAATGAATTTGATGGTATGGGAAGACTAAAAAAGAAATACTAAGTCAAAGAATAAAATTGAAATAATATTTAAGGAAAATTATTTTTTTCCGTGTATTTTTAAATTTGCAGTTTTCAAAATAACCCAGTATACAGTACCCCTCAGACTGACTGAGTCATCTCCATGTCCACACACTTTCTTTAAAAACAGAAAAATCATTTTTGAAAATGATCAAAACATAACATTTTGCTGGAACAGATGCCTTGCCCGAGCTCTCTGCCACATTTTTGTAGTATTTAAAATGAACGTTTCAGTTTTAAACGCAGAGTGACTAATCGTCCTTGGGGAAGGAAGGAAGGTCCTCATGGAGGCAAAAATTGGGGACCTTGTCTACCCTGTTGGTGAGAAACAGTGGGCGCAGGACTTGTGCACACCGAACAGTCCTCATTAGCTCCTGGGGCTGTCCTTCTAAGGATTGCTTCTCAACAAGATTTTTTTTTTTTTTTTTTTTGCATGCTCAACTGGCTTGAGTTCAAGGAAAGAGTAATTTTTGATTTCTAAGACCAATATCTACTTTTAGAGCTCTTTTCATTGTTGTATTTCTGCTCCTCTTATTAGACCCCATGCTCTCAAGTGTCATCCACATTTTAACTTTTCAGGATACGTTCTTAAATCCCAAATTACTGTCATATCCCTTTTTATATCTGAATGTAGAGCTGTCGCACCAGCACTAAATATTAAGAGCGGACCCTCTGTCTCTTAAAATCAGCCTGATTTGGAAGGTAAAATATTTAGTGACCCTATTTGTAAAGATTCTCTGTCTAGGAAAAAGTACATTATTATATTTTTCTTGTTACATGTTCTGTACAAATCAACTGAATCATGGATAAGTTAAAACTGCTTGACCAGTTTGGGAGACTGGATAACTCTGACCTTTTCTTTTCCCGCAGGATGAAAGATCAGTGGCTTCTTCCGACATTGTGTTGATAGCTGCATTACAGATGGCTGTGGTAAGTAACCTTGGGGCTGGCCTCTGCCTCCTTCACTTCCAACTCTGTGTGCAGGCCTCCAGAGCCTGAGAGAATATTTGGAGAAGAGATTTTCCAGAACAAAGTCTTTATAGGTCACTAAAGTATACTAGAATAAAACATACATCCCAACAACAACAACAATAACTCATAATGATAGCAATAAATATTATTTAGAGTCAGGCTGTATGCAGTCGAACCTAAATGCTCATTTTATTAATATATATTTTGTTCATCACCGGTCTTGACACACATGTAGGTTTGGGCCAGCCATGGTACCAGAGTTTCTTTTGACCCAGTGAAGCTACTCAAATTCTGTAACTTCCGGTATTCAGTGGGAAAGGCAGGATTCATGACAAGAAATCATCAGATAAATCTATTTCTATTTTGAATGTTTCTAAATCTACAAGTTGATGGGATAGAACCTAGGAGTTGTCATTACAATGACATGCAAATCCACCAGAAGTCTGTGATAATTATCGAAGTTAATTTACAAGCAAGGTATCAATACAAATGTAGACAGACAATGGATTCAGGAATGTCATCTCATGATTCATAATGTTACAATTTATGGTAAACTACAGGGACTTCATCTCTCTTGCCTCAAGTTTCAGCCTATCACTTCTACAGTGTTTCTCACAGGCACAATCACACATTGCACAAACCTGATGTTTCCAGAGAGGAGTCATAGTTCCTACCTTCATGGAAGGATGGCAGACATATAGGACTACACAGCTGTGGAAACCCACAGGGTCGGGGCTTGTCTGTTCGTACTTCTTCAGATCACCAGCATCTGTCATTTTGGGGAAGGTACCATTTGCATGGATATCTCTGAATTGCATGAGACATTTTGGCTGTCCCTAATGTGTGGCACCTATCAATGAAGGAAGGGCTTGATGTAAGAGAAAATGTGGAAATGGAAAAATTCACAAAATATTAGCCTTGGAAGAAGCTGCCTAACTGTTGTTCCCAGTGTAACCCTGATGTAAAAAGTAACCGATACATTTTTAGAAAGTATTTATAGTCGCTGTGCTTGGTGGTACATGCCTATAATCCCAGACATCTGGGAGGCTGAGGCAAGAGGATTGAGAGTATAAAGCCGGCCTGGACAATTTAGCAAGACCCTGTCTCAAAGTAAAAAAAAATAAAAAGGGCTGGCACTGTAGCTCAGTGCTCCCTTTGTTCTGTTTTTCAGTACCTCAAAAATATTCCAACTTTTAACATTCTTCTTAATCCCAGAAAAGATTTATGAAGCTTGCACATGTACGATGTACAAGAGGAAGTCAGAAAACCAGAAAAACACATCTAATAGCTGACAGTGTTGCTGAGGGTCACCAATACAAAGTACTTTTCCTCTATTATGAGGATTTTTAAAAAATGCTAATTTTTATCATGTGGAAATATGTGACACACACCTGAAACAATCTCAGATATTTTAGAACATTTCATACATTTTAGAATTGTAGTAATTTTTTTAAACTATCTGATGTCATCTTCCATAGTTTCCTGTATATCAGAATGAACAAATGTTTGAGTTTTTGAATTACAAAACATAGTCATCAATGATATAGTCTAAAAAATCTCGAAGGCCTCTAGAGAAGGGTCAGATACATTATTGAATATGTGCATATTCCATAAACACTGTAAGAAAGGTAAGGTATAATTTGGGTTTTAGATAATTACAGATCAGCTGAAAGGAGAAAGTTTACTGTTTCAAGTCATTGTCACAGGACAAAGGAGGGGTTACAAAATTGGATTGGGCAAAACCACCCGTCTGGAAATGTTACAGATTGATCACGTGGAAGAAAATAAGGTTGGATGAATGAGAAAATAAGGTGGGATGGAAAATTCCTAAAACAAGGGAATGCAGGACATACTTGACCTGGGGGCCACCCGAAGCGTTGATTAAGGAGACTGACAGCTTAGTATTCAATTTAGAAAAATCGGTCAGGTGGTAATATGGACTAAAACAGAGAAAGGGTAGAGTTAGAGAATCTAGTCCAAAAGTTGGTGTAATAATCCAGATGGGAAGTTTTAAAGACCATAAAACTCTTTTTTTCAATTATGCAGAGATATTTTGCTATTGGCTTAACAATGGATCGGTTTAATCAATCACTTAACCCCTTCAACAAAGAGTGAAGGCAGTTTCTAAAAACTAAATCACATCAAAGAATCAAGTTTTATTGTCATTTAGAGTGCTCTGCAAAGCACCGTAAAATACCTTAATGAAATTATAAGAATAACAAAAATTGTTATACATTGCCATCATTATGGAAGTGAGCATTTTGGTCTGTCCCTCCTATTACTGAATATCATTACACCTCAAAGAGAATTAAGTGAGCATAGGTTCCTTGCGAAGACCCATAGGTATTAGAGTAGGGAAAGCCATTTCATGTTTATATTTGGAACAAGGGAGTCAATGAATTTAAGCGAAATCTTTATTGTCGTATCTCTCAAAACATTTAATGTTCCAGTGTCCTCTGCATGTGGCTCTGGTGATATTCTAGCCCATGGCAGTTCCAGTCAGATTTGGCCATGGCTCTCTGCTTCAATGTAGCATCTTCTGAGATGAGCATGCCAATGAACACACAATGGGAAATGCTTATGTGTGCAAGTAAAATAATACAGTGCAGTAGATTAAATATATTACAAAGATATATGCATCTATAATTTCATCAGGGCAAAATTATTTCATAACTGTAAGGAATTCAAGTTATTCATCCTTTGCTAATTGCCTTTGGCTTTCAGGCTTGTCAGAATTCTTCTGCTCATTAAATTCATAATCTCTCCTTATGAGGGAGCGTTGAGGACGACTTCACTGGAGTGGCTCACCCACACACAGCCCCCAAATCAGGCTGTTCATCATCTGAATGTTTTTCTTCAAGCACACAAAGAAACTATTTTCTCCTGGGTAGGGGCTTCCCCTGACCTCCCACCCACCTCTGTTAGGTAGAGAGTCATCCCCAAAGAGATGTGTCATTCTTGGAACAGAACATCCCTTGGCGAAGACTCACCAAGTAATCATTCAACTAGAAGAATAAATCTACCCCGAGGGTCGGAAAAACCCATAGTGAAAAAGAATAATGGGCAGAGGGAATTGCATTCCAGGGAATTAAAATAGACAGGCACTGAAGTGAATATACTGCAGTGAAACAAAGGGAATTCTCTACGATTCAAACATCAGACTCTGGGTGATAAACTCTCCGCCGGGTCATGATTAACTCTTCAGTCACTTGGGGACTGTCATCCTTCCCTTTTGCTCAGGGCGGGGTGGTGGTTGATCGTCCCTAAGCAATTTCCGGTTGGCTTCATGAGGCTGATGGTAAACACAAATTTTCTTCCTCTTCCCCCCTCTCCCTGTTTTCCCTCTCTCCTTCCATATGTGACTATTAACGTTGACCCTGCAAAAGACATTAGACAAAGAATTAGTCAGAAGGCAGGATCCTCCCGTGAGTCAGATCTGCCTACCTGCAGCCAGACAGGCCTGGGGCAGAGAGCGGAGTTGGCAGCAGCCCCGCTCTGTAGGTTGGAACGGGAGCTCGGAGCTGTCCTTGCTGCTGAGGCTGGCAGGGAAGTTTCTGCTGGGTGGGCTAGGCACGGGTCCAACTGGGATCAACATGTTCTCGTCACGATTCAGGCAGCCGCCTGGCACCAGGGGGGATCCAAGCTGGAGCCGCCCAACAGGTGGGCAGAGAGTTGCTCAGAAAATCAGGCTGACTGGGGGCTTGATTATCAAAAGGCGGGTAAGGAAGGGGTAAGAACATAGGCTTCTGGTCTCAGTTCTACTCTTTCCAACTGTGAATGTGGACAAGTTTCTCAAACTTTCCCACCCTCAGTTTCAGATAATGTTATGAAGGCTTTTTAAGAGATGAAATGAAATAATAATAATGTCTAACACTTATTCAGCCCTTACTGGATGTTAAACACTGTGCAAAAATTCTACCATGCAATTACATTTAATCCTCACGCCAATTCTATGTGATAGACGTCATTATTCTGTCTCCATCTCATATGTGAGGAAACTGGTATTTGGGTCACCAGCTGGTAAGTGGCAGATCCAGGTGTGAATGCAAAGGCTGAAATTTTAACCAGACACACATGATTTCAAAAGTATAACTACTCCCTGACAGGGTGGCAGTGAGGCTACCTGCCCTCACCACCGCCACTGCTGTTGCTTCTGTTTAGGGTGGAGATGATGTTCTGGGCTCAAGCACTTCGTGGACCACTCTAACCCCTTGGGTAGAGGAGAGGGCAAGGTGAGAGCAAGGCCGTGGCCTTCAGAGTGTTGAGAACAAGCTGAGAAACTCCTCAGTTTGTTAGAAAGGACAACAGAACCAAAGCTCAGCCCTACAGACTGCAGCATAGAGATGGACTTGAGCACAGAGTCACACTTGGAGCTCGGGGCTCAAAACGAGGCACCATCCATGTAGGCTAAGAACAGTGGAGGAATCCAGGGACCCGCCCTGGGACAGTGACCCTGCAGGATTCAGGAGCTTCAGGAAACGTGAGGCAAGGACAGAGTCAATATTGGTTCAGGTACTACTGCTGCACAGACCTTGCAGGGTAGAGGTGTTGGTGGACTCCAGTGGATTAAATCTGCAAAGTTGGAGGTAAAATCATTCCAGGTTATTTCTTTGATAAAGCAGTGTTTTGAGGTGCAGTTTAGTATGAAACGGTATGGTGCGGTGTAGTATATTACAGTACACTACTGGACAGTGCAGTGCAGTACAAAGTAGAATAGCAATGTGTGGAGTGGTATGGAGAAGCTCCTTGCAGTGTATCATAATGATCCCGAGACAGAGTAATGGAGTATTAAACAGACCAGACAACACAGTGTGGTGAAATGTAGGGATTTGTTGTATTGTGTGGCACAATCTATTTCAGCATAATGCGGTAAAAGAACCATTGAAATCAGGAAACCTGAATTCTCATCTTCTTCTCTGCAGGCTTGGATAAATCACTTAGCCCTCTTGGCTGCGTTTGCCTGTAGCATGTAAAATGAGGGGGTTGGAAAAGATGATCTTGAAGGTCAATTCTGAGACATCCCACAGCTTAGTCTTACTCATGAGATCTCTAACAATTTATACATTCTGCCAAGATTTAGAGGTTCCTTACACAGACTTTTCCCCAAGTTTAGAATGCCAGATAATGTTCCTGGAAGAGAAAAGAAAAGGAAAAAACCATAAATAGATTTTAGTACCAATCCAACGTTAAGAATTAAATGAAAGGTTAACTTCTTGCAATCCAATTCTGGTCATAACTCTTTGTTAAATGAACTGTACTCTCAGCCAGAATACTGGGAGGTCTGGGTAGCTGCAGTCCAGTCCCAGAAAGCATCTTTGTTATACCCTTAGTGCAGACGCTACTGCCGTATCTGAAGAGGAAGCAATCCATGCGGTCAAATTTGCTGGACCAGATGATCACACCAACTCAGGCCTCCGAGACTGCTGTTATCAGGAGTCAGTTTTAAAACATTCAATCACTTAAAGGTGTATGAAGTAGATAATATTTTCAAGTCCATTCTTAATTATTTTACTTACTAGTAAATGTAGTAGCAATTTTAAAGGTAAATTACACTAAGATGCTTGTTAAAATCATACAGGTTTCTTGCCCTTTTTCTCTTCATTTGTTGTAGTCCTGCCCCAAAGGAACCTCTTTTGAGTCTCACTATTGCTCTTATTACTTCTGAAACGTATACATCTTCACATATATAACATTGTGTTTAGGACTTCTGCCTCATCAATTTTAGATATTATCTGATGATTTTCTGTATTGATAAACTAAGATTTAGCTCTCAGACACCATCACTCCTTCTGTGTATTCTTTGAACCAGTATTCACAGTTAGCCTCATCCTGCATATGAGAATGTTATTCACACCTTTGTATTCAATGTGGCATGATTCTGTTCCCTCTTTCATTTTTGCTGATGTTAATGCAGGTTTTAAAAATTTTACTTAGTTTTTAAGTATGGTTAGCTACATAAACATCTTCCAAAAGCTTTTTATCAAATTAATTTTTGCAAAGATAAATCATATTAGTAATTCTATAATTCCTTGATGTTTTGGTTTAGTTTTGTTTTGTTTCAAGACTTCTCTAGGCCTATTTCACAACTCTTATTCTGGGTCTTCCCACTGTCCATCATCCTTGGAATTTCCTTTGCTTCCCTCCTTCTTTGGGTTCCCTGTTCCTTATGTCTCACCACTTCCTCTTTAATGACATACTTTTTTGTTTTGGAAGATCAATTCTTTAGCCATTATGTCAGATTACAAATATATTAGTGGAGCGGAAATTCTGGTGATAACGTATCTCAACATGCCTGTCTTCTTGAGTCACAACATCTCAGTCCGGATTTCTTTCCTTCAAACCTGAGGCAGTATTGCCATCCCTGAATCTCCCTTCTTTGTCAGTGCTTTTCCTCTGATTTGATTTTCCTGATTTCTGAATCCTGTATACTTCCTCTTTCTAGATTAGAACTTCATCTGGTGAAAAACATTTAATAATAGCTTCCTGAAAAGAGGTATAGAGGCCGCAAAATATTTGAGAACTTGCATGTTTGAAAATGTCTTCACTCTGACCCTTAAAGCTGTGATTGTTTGGCTAGGTGTAGAAAAGTGACGAATGCCTTTTTTTTAAATAGTTTTTTCATTAAAATTTATCCAAAATTACATGAACTTGCAGACCACAATACATTGTGCCTTTTGCTTATGACAATGAGTAATGTAAACAGCCATCTAGAAGCAGGACTGAGTCACAACTACATAAAGTTACTATAGTACCTAGTGTACGTGTCACTGTTTTAAATTTGGGTTATTAGGTTCTTGTTTTTAAGATATCATTATTCCTCTGGATTCCCATTCCCCTCCCCCTTTGCCCTTTTCTTGTTCCCTTAGACCCTTTGCCTATGAGCTTATATCTAACCCTTTACCTTTTTGTTTACCCTTTTGTTTGTACTTTGCCTCACTCAAATGAGGGATACCTTATGGTATTCAAGCTCGCGAGTCTGGTTTATTTCACTCAACATTATATTTTCCAGGTCTATCCGTTTTCCTATAAATGACTCTAGTTTGTCATTCTTTATAGCTGAATAGTATTCCATGATGTATAGATACCACATTTTGTTTATCCAGTTATATATTGATGGGTATACAGGTTGCTTCCAGAACTTAGCTATTACAAATTGTGCTGCTATAAACATTATTGTACAAGTATCTCTGTAGTATGATGTCTTAAGCTCTTCAGGAAAGATGACTAGTAGGGGAATGGCTGGGTCATATGGAATTTCTACTTTCAGACTCTTGAGAAATCTCCATACTGATTTCTTTAACGGTTGTGCTAGTTTGCATTTCCACCACCATTGTAGGAGGGTTCCTTTTTCACCACAGCCCCGCCAGCATTTGCTATTGTTTGATTTCCTAATGACTGCTATTCTTTCTGGGGTAAGGTGGAATCTTAGAGTTGTTTTAATTTGCATTTCTCTAATAGCCATAGATGTTGAAAATTTTTTTCATATATTTGTTGGCCATTTGTATTTTTTCCACTGTGAAGTATCTGTTCATTTCTCTGGCCCATTTCTTGAGTGGGTCATTGATTTTAGGTGGTTTAGGTTTTTTTAGTTCTTTGTATATTCTAGATATTAGTCTTCTGTCTGAGGAGTAGCTAGCAAAGACCTTTTCCCATTCTGTGAGTTTTCTCTTCACCCTACTAGTTGACTCATTTGCTGTACAGAAGCTCTTCAGTCTAATGTAGTCCCATTTGTTGATTCTTGTTGTTTCCTATGCAATTGAGGTTCTGTTTGGGAAGTCCTTTCCTACTCCTCTGTCTTCAAGTGTTTTACCTATTCTGTCTTCTAGAAGGTTTAATGTTTCGGTCTTAATGTTTAGATCTTTGATCCATTTTGATTTTAATTTAGTATATGGTGAGAGATATGGGTCCAGTTTCATTCTTCTACAAGCTGACAACCAGTTTTCCCGACATCATTTGTTGAATAGCCTATCTTTCCTCCAATGTATGCTTTGGGATCCTTTGTCAAAGATCACATATTTGAATATGTCTGGAGAAGTTTCTGAATCCTCAATTCTGTCCCATTGGTCTATGTGTCTATCTTTGTTCCAGTAACCATGCTGTTTTTTATTACTGAACACCTTTTAGAGACTGAGTGCCCAAATTGCAACCCAAAACTCACTTATTTATTGCAAAGTACCAACACTAAAATTAAACCTGAATACTGAGGTTTTAGTTTAGAAAAAAAGAAAAAAACAACTCCTACATTAACATCTTTTGTCTTAAAAGAAAAATAACATGTCTGCTGTATGTTTACCACCACAGGTATAGAATTATTAATTTTGTCCAAAATGTTAAAGGCATTGCTTCATCTTTTTCTTGCTTCAAGTCTGATGTAGAAAACTTAGATTCCATTCTGATTCTTGATTCTTTATATCTTTGTTCTTTTTTTTTTTCCTGAAGGATTTTTACATTGCTTCGTCATCTCTACTATTCTGAAATCTCGCAATAATGCTTCTTGATGTGCATCTATTTTCTCATTTTAGACATTCTGGAAGTCTTTCAGTCTGGAAACTCATGTAATTTAATTCTGAAGAAATTCTTTTTTTAAAGATTTTTTTCCAATCAATTTTATGTGATTGTTTTCTCAGAAGAGAAAAATCGTTCAGATGTTGGGCCTTCGATGTCTTGTTCTTTACTTTCTTTAACCTTTTTTCATATTTCTTCCTTCTGCTTTTTCCTAAGAGTGCCTTAGCTTTATTCTATAACACACAGTAGAATTTTCTAATCTATTTATATTGTTTTTAATTCCCAAGAGCTATTTGTTCTCCAAATACCTATGTGTATGTGTGTGTGTGTGTGTGTGTGTGTTCTTTATTCTTAGATTTAAAACTTGCCCCTGTATCTCTTCTGTGGGTGATATATAAACATACATAATACACAGCATAGTTGATTGTCCTGGTTTGCAGATTCTGTGGTGGTGTTTTAATAGTCATTCACAGACCTGTTTAGAACAATGAATACTTTGAGTCACCTGATTTGTATATTCCCAGGTAGGCCCGAACAAGATGCTGCTCTGCCTTTTCTTTCCACTCCCCCACTGTGAGCAAGCATCCTTTTTGCTGTCAGGTTTGCTGCAAGCTTCTGCTTTTGTTGGTTATACGTTGATAGGTTGATGGCAATATCACCAAATGTTGCAGAAATCTAACCATGTATCTTTGCCGAGGAGCAGTTCAGTCTTCTCTGATTCAGTGTCACGAGGGTTTACAGGATGTAAGGGATGTAACAAAAAAAACCTGTATGTACTATGTATGTGTATATGTGTGTGTATAAATATGAGTTTAATTTTGTTCTCTCTGCAAGTCTCTGTTTCTTCCATGTTGCTTTCTTGTGCCCTATTAGGTGCTTTCATTAGTTTTCCGAAAGCATTTTGGATATTGCTCATTAAAAAAGTAGAAAACCGATAATGCTGATTATATTCTTGGTGTGCATGTCAACATGTTAACTTTAAGCTTCACTTTGTTGTGAAAATACATGTGCCAATATCTCTCCATTTATTTCTTTGTTTCGTCAGATTACTCAAAGAAAATTCCTTTCAAAGAAACTACTCTTACTCTTTCTGCAATATGCATATAGAGATTTTCTTCTAATATCTTCCATTTTGAAAATAATCTTTAAAAAGAATTTAAAAAACCAGATAAAAAATTTTAGTAATGAAGACATTTATTGCAATATAGACATATTGAAAAACCTGTCGGTTGGGGATTTAGCTCAGTGGTTAGAGCACTTGCCCAGTAAGCACAAGGCCCTGAGTTTGATCCCCAGCACCCCCAAAAAAAAGGAGAAAAACCTGTCAACAGCATGTTCAATGGTCAACTTACTAAGAACATCCAAAAAAATCCCAGTTGACGATCACTCGGTCATCAATTATTATGCTTATAATGAAATGTTAATGCCTAAAACAAAGGTTTATGGCATAATACAAATAAAGAAAATGATATAAATTATGATAAAACCTAAACTATGTTATAAAATATGCATATAGTGATAAGATATTAGAGGGTTAGGAAGACTTAACATCTATTTGGTAGGATTTCTGCAACAAGAAATGTTTATATCTAAAAACAAAGGGCTAGTAATAGTCTGTTTTCTGTCACTTCCAGATTTCTGTGAGTCTTATTGTTATCTAAAACTAGGGTGACCAACACCCTCTATAATAACATACACAGCATAGTTGATTGTCCTGGTTTACAGATCTTGTCTTACCTGGTACTTAGGAATTTGCCAGTATGTAGGAATTTTATTACTAAAACTGGGAAGATCCTGGATAAAATGTGATGACGGACCACCCTATAACAAGAACTCTTAAAGAAAAGGTGTAGAAACATGTAAAATTGGCTTAACACCTGGTTTACAGCCTTCTGTATATACAAAACAATGACAGTCTATTAGGTAGCTTGAGCAGAAAGCCAGCTGTTTTTAATTATGCTTAAAAACCCATGATAATTTTCCAAACACTAAGGTGATGCCAAATATTTGGTTGTGTAGAAATGTAACTGTCTTTTATTGTTAATGTGACACTAAGTGACTGTTACTGTGTTTTATAATGGCAGAAAAAGTAGTTTGCACTCCTTGTAGCCTTCAGCCGAAGTCTTCTTGTATTGCTTCATCCACCTAATTCCAGGGTCATTTTCTCTTGTCTCTCTGTCTTCTACTTTACCAGTGACCTTGGTTATACCTACAGGACTCATTTTTAGACTCTCAGACTTACCTTTTCTTCTGACTGTCTGGGTTTAATTTCCATCTCTAAATTTCCTGTTATATATCATATCCCAAACTACATTTTCCTCTCCAAAGTAACCAAGATTCTGTTTTTCCCCGCTCAAATTAATCACTTGAGTGACATTCAGGTTACCTGGGTTTGACATGATCAATGTATGATATATGCATGTGTGGAAATAACACAGTGAATCTCATTCATTTGAACAATTAATACATGTTAATAATAATAATAATAATAATAATAATAATAATAATAATAATAATAATAATCAGTAAGGAAGAAGAACAAAAGACATCTTGGCATTTTTATTCATTCTACCTCCTCACCATCCCTAAAGTAATCAGTCACTACATCTTGCCCTTTTTAACTTCATAATGTCTGTCTTCCTTGTCCTTTTGTTTTAATAATTCCTGACCTTTTGATCATTGAGTGGTACATTTAAGATGATCCCTGACACTGCTAGGAAGGCAAGCACTTTGTTCTTTTCAGTAGCCAAATGCCAGCAAGTTCTTGGTTCTCCACATTAAGCAGGGTCATCCTGCTCTTCTGACTTCTTGCAGTTTTCCAGCTTGGTTTCTATACTCAATTCTATTTTGATGTACACACAAGTAAGCGTTGGGGTTCTTTCACTTTGATACTTGATCGCTGACTATTTTGTCCTTTTCGACCCTTTTCTGCCAGTATGACTTACACTGTATTACAACAAGATCTCATTCCATAGACACATTCTGTGCCCCTAGTTTCTCTTTTGATGCATGCCAGGTCTCGTTTTCCTGAATATATCAGAAGTTTGGAAGGGACACCAAGAGACTTAAGAAATTTTCTTGCAGTTTAAACATATCTGAAAATCTGAGACATTTCTGTTTCATTATCGTTCCATCAAATTCTAAAGCAGAAGAAACCTAGTGGCAAAAAGAGTCTCCTACCAGAGCAGAATAATCATTTCTTAAAACAGTCCTAGAGGTATGACAATGTCTTTCATGAATGTCTTTATGATGCATGATGCAAAATATGGTGAACTCTACTACCAAATGCCATTCAGTAGAAAGGACGGCTCATAAAAACATGACCGTGTGTCCTCATCTACTCTACTCACCAGATCTGGCACTGTACAACTTCCAGCTCTCCCCAAAGTCAAAATGGCCAGGAAAGGTGGACATTTTCAATGGATCCGAGACATTACTGCAGCTGTGACAGCACAACTAAAGACACAGGAGAAAGAATTTCCCAAAATGCTTCAGAAAGTGATAATAACTTTCTGAATTTTTGAGGAGGGATTAATGGAAATGGGTCTTTTACTGTAATGGATTTTTTTTTTAAATACAAACATTCATTGTATTCTTTGTTCATATCTCATATTTAGAGATCTTTCTGAATGAAAAATGGGCAACTAAACCAGCACTATCAAATATAAACCTTAAAACAAAAGGGTGCTATTATGCTTTGATTCTTCTTCTAGTGCCTGAAGCAGAATAGGACCTGTCAAACGGGTCCTGTGGATCACTCCCCCAAGTGAAAAACCCTGAACTATGGAGGGAATGGGAAAGGAAGCACCTTCATCATGAACTCGGTACCCATGACCAATCCACTCACCAAAACTCAGAATTCTCAGTGGAAATGTTAGAGAACCAAGCTCTCAAACCACCCTCTAATGAAGGCCATAAAAATGGATCAGAATATGCAAAGAAGGAGCTGTGAAGTTTCAGAAGAAATTGCAGTTGTGTGTGATGTGGGTGAGTCACTTCCAATCCTAAGAAGATTTGCTGGGTGGTGGGTCTGGGAGTGGGCTGTTGTTACCTACCCTGCCTCAAGTGTAGAGACATATGGAGACCTTGAACATGCTTCTGGGATGTGAGCCCATCTTGGATCAGAGGCTTATTCATGCCTGAGAAGGTTTAATGTGGTCTGCGGCAAGACAGAGAGAACAGAGGACTGCATTTAGGAAGTAATCAATCTCCCATCCTTGACAGGGCAAGGGGCATGTGAATCCTTTCCCATGGATCACATGGAAGAGAGGCGGCCTCAGGATGTTAAGGTCCAACTCAAGAGGATGCTCAGAGGGAAGGGGTTTCATCCAAAGTAACTGGCATGGAAAAGACTATCTGAGAACTCGCACCTGAGTGGGGAGAGACTTGCGTACTACAATACCAAATAAAAACTTGGAGAGAAAGAGAGAAGCTAAACACACACCTTCCCAGAGTAGGCCTTAAGCAGAGGAAGGGATGGAGAGGCTTAATCTTAGAATGAAAATTGAAATTGTAACTGTTCTCTTATTCTGGACGTGCTTTATTTGTGATCTAAGATTGATTGGAAAAATCCTGCTGACAGGACAGACTATTCAATTTAACCCCACATATATCATAAAGGAAAAAGAGGAGACAAAACAAAGTTACATTTTGGTCGCATTTTGGCAGCTGGACATGAGAAAGCCTGATCTTTAATGCCAGATTTTCATCTATGTCAAAGTGTTATCTTGAGGAATTTAAATCGTCTGAGCTTCAGTTTCTTCATCTGTTGCCTGAGAAAAATAAGTAGGAGTCTTTCGAGTATTAAATGGAATGATAGAAAGAAGGGCAACTCTGGTAACTGAGCTTAGAACATGAAATAAATTATTCTGTAGGACATAGTCCTATACATGCAATTTTTTTAAGGGAGCTCAAAAAAGGAGTGCTAGTATTTGTGTTAGGAGATCATTTCTTTGTAATTTTGAACAAGCTTTTTCTTGTCCTCAGAGGAATTACTCTTTAAATACATTAATTAAGCAGTTTGTGGGCTCCTGGCCACAGTCACATAGAAACACACATACGCAGCATAACAGTAATCATCAGTCATGCTAATACCAGTTAGCCACAAATGACACACACCTCTGAGGTAGAGATTCAAAAAGAAATGTTAAAAAATAACTTTCTAAACATATGTCTCATAATAATGACTGTATCTTGAGTAGTGGCTAAAATAGACTGACCTTGGGCTTTCTTAGTGTCCAAAAAATGTAGATTCAGCACATCCAAAACCTCAAATGGCTTCTTCCAAGCTGTTGAAAAACCTCTTTGATGAAAAGCTACTCACATTTTGGTGAAGGGTGAGCCTACAAATCCTGCTGATTTTCTCCTACAGTTAAGAGCCTGAGCTATGACGGGGTAGACATTAAGACGATGAATTCAGACTCTCTGGTCTTCAAGGAATTAGGCAGTAGACCTGGGTAAACATAGCATAGGTGAACACAGGAGAGAGAGAGCAGGAGGAAGAGAGGGTAGGAGAGAGGGAGGGAGGAAGGGAAGGAAAGCAGGAAGAAAGGAAGGAAAGAAGGAAGGAAATAAGGAAGGAAAGAAGGAAAGAAGGAAGGAAGGAAGGAAGGACGGACGGGAGGAAGGGGGAAAGGGAAAGGAAGGGAATGGAAGATATTATATACTAATTCCCAGATGGAGTGGGGTAGCAGTAAGTCAGGTAATAATGTACCACAAAAGTTCTAAAGGAGTAGATAATCATGATACAAACCAATTCCTTCTGCCCTTCATCTCAGGCTTTATAATTATATGGTTCTCTGACGCCCTCCTTACCCAGAAATTTACAAATGACCGCAGAAATGCTCCATTGTAGATGACATCATCTTTGACATCACTCACTCCACTGACAGGCTGCCTGCATCCAGCCCTCGCACTGGGGATGCTGGACTTCTCTGGCCTGATTGAAAAACCTCACAGACCTCCCAATCTCCACCCACTTTATATCAGAATGTGACAAGAAGTACTAACCACAATTTACATGCAGCCTCGTTAATTCCTTATAAAAGCCTGCCTTAACTTCCTTTCATTTACACTCATTCAGTCTTTTCCTGTTTCCCAGTCTTTTCTTTAAACTGTTTATTCTCAGTGTGTGCTGGGAAGTTGGGAGTTTATTCTTCCAGTCCCTTAGTGCTCTCCCCTTTCTAATGCTGTCAGGCTTTACGTGGTTCCTTTTTGTGGCACTTTGAGTTCGTCTTCACTCTTTGACATTTCTTTGCTTGGAATTTCATCCACCAGTGATCGTGGTATGTTTCCATTTGTCTTTTCACATCATCCTGAATTTTATTACTGGTCTTCTCTTCTTTAGGGACCTAATTCTTTACTTTCATCACTTTACTACAAATAGACTTTCTTGGGGCGAATTCAGAAAGAAGCCATTTTAACATGCCCTTATTCCTCTTAGCAATTGACTTCCATCTTTCTCACTATATTTAGAACAAGTCAAGAGAAATTAACTTTCTCCAATGGCAACAGCATGCCCCGTATATTCATTAGCACATGCAACGATCCCTCGTTAAATGTACCTGCTAACTCTGGGCATCATTCTTCCAGAGAACAAAATTTAAAGGACTGTCTATCTAGGATACCATTTTTGGAAGGTTCATAAAAATCCGTATGTCTCCTTCCCTTGCATATTTTATTATGACCCTTTTTTCAGTAATTTATTCGTGCTTCCCAGGTGGCTCTAATTTGCATCAAAACAGTTTTCTTTTTTTGATTCAGTAAAGCTTTGACACTTTCTGTCTTTGCCCTCTAAATGCTCAGCAGCCTCCCGCATGTACAGTTGTACATTGGTCTCTGTTTCCATCCACCACGCTCCCTTCCCTAGATACCCATCGACTGCCCAATCCCTATCAATGGCTGCTCGGATACTTCCTTTCTACCTGACTTGAATGATGGAGTGCTTCAAACTTAGCCTAGGCCTTATTTTCTGCCCACCATTTCTCCTTTGACTTCATTTAACTTCAGAACTTTAAATGCCATCTACATGCCGTTATCTATAAAATTAATTTCTGAGCTTATGCATTGAATTGTCTTCATGAGTTCCATGTTTATTAAGCATTTTTTCAAAATTACTGCATGGTAAATGACTCCTCTCTCTGCTCCCCAACTTGCTTCCTGCTGTCTTTTCCATCTTTCAATAAATGTAGTACCAAATGCTTACTTGATGTAGTGAAAATTCAAGCACTTCCTCCTCCAATTCTTTTTTTTTTTTGCCTCTAATTGAACCCATCAGGATTTCCTATTAGATCTACCTTCAAAGTATAACCAAAACCTATCCAGTTTTCTCAAATTCCATTAATTCAGTAGTCCACTCCCCAAAATTTCTCACCCGGACTGCTGAAATAATCTCCTCATTCATTCTCTTACTTCTGTTCTTACTTTATAACATCCTTTCTCCAAGTGGCAACTTAGTAACCGTTTTCTTCTTTACATATTTAAATCAGATCATGTCACCTCTGTGCTTGTGATACTTCATATGCTTTCATTACCATCAGAATAAAAGACAAATTCTTCATCACAATCCGTGACGCCAATCTGAATTTAGCTGTCTAGTCATTCTCTGTGCTTATTCCCCGCATTGTTTTTCAAAATATCCATGTTTATTTTTCCTATTTCTGAAACACAATCTTATTATGCTTTAGGATCTTTAGACTGATAATTCCATCTGCCTTGAAAACTCTTTTTCCTAATCCTTCCTGCAAATGGGTCATTTTCTTATTCCAAGACTTAACGCAAGTATTACCCCCTCAGAGAATGTTCTGTGATTGTCCTCTTAGCACTTACTACAATCTTTAATTTGCTTATGTGTCTATCTCATCAACTAGAACCTGAACATCTTATCTGTCTGCTTTAACTCTGTCTTCAGTCCCTTGTACTCTCTGGCTTATAGACAAAAATAAACATCCGTCAAGAGAATAAATTAATATGAAAATGTGTAAGTAAATCAACGAGTGTTTGTCTTTTAGTCCTTACCTTTGAAATATATTAGATAACATGAATTATCTTTGATCAGCAGAGTTAACTATTAGCTATGAAAAATTTGAACTGAGTAGTAAGAGGACAAATAATGCTAGTTAGAATTATGGACCTACTCAAAAAATGAAAAGCACCAAAAATGATAATAAACTTTCAATAAATTTAAAAGCTCCACTTTTTTATGTGATACACACACACACACACACATATATTCTTATTATGAAAATATATTTAGCCTGTAATCTCAGCTACTAGGCTGAGGCAGGAAGATTGCCAGGTTCTAGGCCGGTCTGAGTAACTGCAAGACACCGTCTCAAAAGAAAAATTTTAAAAGTGTGGGGAGAAGACTTGGGTTCAATCCCCAGTATTGCCATAGGGACTCCCATAGTTCTAATTTTTTTTTTTAAATGTGCCAATCAATTTAGTCAGAAAAGAATAATCAATGCTAGAATGATTGATTGACATTTGAAAACAAACAAAATGAACCCAGAGCTCACTATGTATAGTAGTTAATTCAACAAAGATCACACACATCTACAGGTGAGACCTAAAAATATTAAACTTCTGAAAGAAAAGTTCTTTGTGAGCTTAGGTTTGGCAAAACTTTATTTAATACCAGTAAAATTCTTTAAAAATTAATAAACAAGACTCCATCAAAATTATAAAAAATATTTTTAAAAGGTGATTAAGAATATGAAAACAAAAGCCACAGAGTAGGAGAAAATATTTTTAAAACAGTATGTCCATGAGAAGACTTGTGTCTTCAATGTATATAGAACGCTTACAACTCACTAAGACGTCAAAATATGCACAATAGATCTAACAAAAGCTTCTCCAAAGACTGTATATCAATGTTAAATAAGAATATGAAAAGATGTCCAACATCATCTGTCACTGTAGAAATGTAAATTGAAATCATAATGAAATTCTACTGTATCCCCACTGGAATGGCCACACCTTCAAAACCTAAACTGACCAAGCTTTGCTGAGGACGTGGAGTAACTGAGACCCTCTTACCCTCCCAGTTGGAGTGTAAAAGGGTGCAAACTATTTTGGAAAATACTTCAGTAGTTTCTTAAAATATTCAACATATACCTACCTTTTGGTAATAATAACTGTGAAAGAACCAGGTCAGTACTTTGTAAACTCACTGTCTTCCTCTGGAAAGACAGACTCCTCAAAAACTCCTTCAAAACCCCGGCAGCTGGGGGCAATTGAATATCACGTCAATTATCCAATCACTGGTCTAGTAACAGGAATTTATTAGGCACTGACTAATTGTCTGGCACTGTGCTAGATATTGAGAGTGTAAAAATGAATGAAAGTATCAAACTCTTGAAGTTCAGTGTTGAAGAAGGCAGATATACACGTAAATAAACAGAACATAGTTTTTAAAGTACTCATAGGATATATTAAGTGCACATAAAGAGTGATTAATTTTATCCTAAGAATCTCCAGAGAAAAAGCATTTAAAATGTATCTTGAAAAATGAATGTAGAGATATCCTGGGACAAAATACAGCAAAGAGGGAACACAAAGCAAAATCGTGAGAGGAGAATGACCTGCGGGGGTACAACGAAGCTGGACCCGTGCGGACGGGTGCAGGACGTGTGTCTATGGTGCAGTGTTTCTCAGATGTCTTGTCTGTGTCCCTCGTAGAAATCATTTCTGAGTAGGCCACGAATGTGATTTTTAAACAAAATACAATGCAATATGTAGGACAAAATATTAGAATGTAGTGCATGTAGTAAAGCCGAGTATTATAGCTCTTTTTTTCAGTTATTTTGGTGCCTATATTTTTGCATGCACCTACTAGATGAAATTTAAAATCTACTAACGTATCATTCCCAGCAGTTTGGAAAACATTTCTACAGTCTGCGGAGATTGTTGAGAGTTTAAACACATTATCTGGAGGTGAGCTAGAGAGAGAAGGCCTCAAAATAGCTATTACAATAGTCAGAGGAAATTATGTTGAGAGTTTGAATTAAGGGTTATTGAGAATAAATACAGATATCAGGAATTTGATAGACACTGGGAAACCATAACATGAAGAATTTTGTTACTAACCAGATATACAAGTAGAATGTTGGAGAGGCTGGAGAAATGAAAATTAACAGTCATTTTCCCGGCATAGAAGATGAGATAGTAATACTAAGTTAAAAAAAAAAGAGAGAGAATGCAAATGAAGAAGGTTTAGAAGAGAAAGAGCAAGGTCACTTTTCAACATGCTGGGTGTGAGGTATGTAATAAATCAAAGCTGAGCTATTTAGTGTAAGTTGAAACTCTAGAGCGAGGTATAGTAGATACAGATTGCTAATTTGACTTGTAAATTGATATATTATTACATTTGTCTGTAATGTTATAAATTAATGTATTTATAAAATATACTAACTATATAATACCAAATCAATATATGCTACTAAACCAGTATAAATAAAATCATGTAAAAGCATAATTCAGTCCCCAAAGAAGACAGGAGTCTTATTTGCCAAACATGCTTTTGCACATTTCTGTCAATTTTTATGTTATTCTTCTTTAATTGGAAGTCATTTGTTTAGTAGAGTAAAGTGGGTTTATATCCACAACTAATAGACATTTTCACTGATTTCATAGAATTATAGTGTGTTAGTCAGAGTCCTGGCAGGAAACAAGGGCTGATGCCAGACTTATGCATCAACGACTGATGCCCTGATCTAAAAGGACGAAAGGAGGAGATACTGGTGCCTAAGCCATCGCTGGGTGTGTGGAGCTGAGGTCACCCAGCAAGAGCAATGGTTCCCTACAGAATGAAAGAATCAAAGCAGAGGTAAAACCGGAAAGAGCTGTCCCACACTGATTCTCATTTCATCTTCTGATGCCCTTCTGAACCTTCCATTCACCTAACTTGACAGGAAGCCAGAAAAGCAATACAACATGAACCACTGAAAACAGGAGGAATGGAGAATAAATCTCAGAAGGTGAAGAGACTAAATGAAGAATAATCAACACTAATAATCTAGAAGCCTTGTTGATAAATTAGTTTATTTTCTAGGTATTATGATCACTTCACCTAAACTTAATCAGTTTTGTCATTGTAACCTAAAACCAATATCTGTCTTTGCAAGATTCAATCTCAAAATGTATATGTGAGATTTCTGGATTCTGGTCCAGCACGAAAGGAGAATGGAACTCCATCGCCCCATCCTAATGGCAAGTACAAACTGAAAAGTCAAAAATTCTAAGATCCATCTGAGAAGTGAAGTCATAGGGAAAATTGCTGCCCCCATGAATGAGGAGATAGGTACATGCATATGGGGATTCATGGCTACTGGAGGAGAAATCTGTTAGCAGAAATCTCTTCACGAACCAGTGCTGGCACAGAAAAACCTAAAGGTGAGTTTCTGGAAGATTAAAGTCAATGAGTATGAGCAGTAACTCATGGGAGACCAGTCTTGGGGGCGGGGTGCCCACTTTTGGAATTCTATCTCCAGGAACTCTATCAGGTTTATACAATGAAGATCGGAGAAATCTTCATTGACCATCCTGCAGAAGAAGCGATAAATAACTACTTTCAAATATACTGGAGAATTATTTTTTCTTAGCAATGCACAACCTGGAGAAAAACTATTTTATCAGAGTGTAAATGAATGTGGACTTAGCAGAGCCCAGTTGCCCTGACAGGAGGGAGATACCTAACTTCAGACCCTTCTGGGCCTGTTCTAGCCTACTGGTCCCAACTGGGGTGTATGGAATAGGAACTCAGAACACTTGTGAAGTTCACAGTCCAAGGACACAGGACCCTAAAAGACTGAAGCCTGATCACAGAACTGTGGAACACTTCCCCTTCTTCCACATCTTACCATCAAACTACAAAAGATCTACACACCAGCGTGCTTTACCCAGTACATCATGTCTGGCAATCAAAAAAAAAAAAAATGGCAAAACGTACTCACAGGCAAAAATCACAGATCATTTTTAAAATTTTATTTTAGTGGTACATTTTACGTATACATAATGATAACATTCATCATAGGGAATTTGTACCTGTACACAGATCAAAGGGACCGAGAACCAGCAGAACCAGACTGATATGGCAGGAATGTTAGAATTGCCAGAACAGGAACTTAAAAATTAGTGATCTAATGAGAACAAAAAGACCACACAAAAGACCAGGTGGCAAATGTAAACGGAGAAACTCTAAAAAAATTATCTGAATGAAAAACTACTGTTTTCAGTGAACTCATTAGTAGACTGGACAAGCTGAGGAAAGAGTCTCCAAGCTTGAGGGTAAGCTAATAGAACTTCCAAATGGAAAAGTAAAGAGCAAGAAGACTGAAAATAATATAGCAGAATATTTGAGAACTGTAGGGCAGCTACAAGTGTACAACAAAAGATGACTCGTACGAGTAATAAGAATACTGAGAGGTCAAGAGAGAAAGGAGAAGAGGAATGTGTAAAGAATAAAACCTGAATCTTTCCTCCAGATTAATGTCAGTCACTGCACCACAAACTCAAGAAACTGAAGGACACTAAGAAGGACAAATGCCTACAAACCATATCTATACATATCACGTGCAAACTACAGAAAATCAAAGTAAAGAAAAATAACCTTGAAATAAACTAGGATAAAAACACCTTACCTATTAGGAAAGATAAGAATTACATCTGATTTCGCCTCAAAAACCCTACAAGCAAAAAGTGTGGAAAGAGATACTGGGTGTTGTGAGCACAAAAACCACCACCTAGAATTCTGTACTCTGCTCTATTAACTTTCAATAGTGAAGGAGAGATAAACGCTTGCACAAACAAAATTTGAGGGAATTTGTTGCCAGGAGACTATCAATCCAAAATATTTTTTAAGGAAGTTCTTCAGAGAGAAAATAATATATATTAGAAAGCCATAGCTACATGAAGAAAAGACAAGCATTGGAGAGAGAACAAGCAAAGGCCAAATCTTTTGTCTTAGAATGATCTAACATGTAACAGTTTGTTCAAAATAGTAGCAGGAAGTATAAGGAAGATTTTGGTATTGTAATGTACTTGCACTATCTGTGGATTTGTATAGCATTATTTGAAAGTAGACTTAAATAAATTGTAAACGTCTATTATAATCTCTAGGACAACCACTAATAATAAATAGGAAAAGAAGTACATCAATGTGCTGAAAAAGAGAAACATTCTTATATTAAATAATTAAAAGTATGCCAATATGCTAAGAAAGGACAGAAATGTAATTATATAAAAGGATTAATTAAAACAACAGAGTTGTGGCTTACTAGATAGAGTACTTGTGTGGCATGTGCAAGGCCTAACTTGATCTTCAGCATGGCAAAACAACAATAAAATGTAGGAAAAGGGCCCAAGGTAGTAAATAGTATCTAAAATAAGAGTAAAGAATAGAAAACTGTTACATTAATCCAACTACCTCAGTAATTGCTTAAACTACCAAAGGCCTCATATACCAAATAAAATACAGATTGTCAGGATAGATAAAAAACAAGACCCAACTATAGCTTATTTACAAGAAAAACACTTTAAATATAAAGACACATATATATTAAAGATAAAAGAATGCAGCTAGATGTGGTGACACATGCCTGTAATCCCAGAACTCCAGGAGTTCCTGCCAAGAGTGAGCAATTTAAGCACTTAGCAAGACCCGACCTCAAAATGAAAATGTAAAAAAGGGCTGGGGATGTAGCTCAGTGTGAAGGCTCTGGGTTCAATCATAAATGGTGTGCAATAATAAATGAATAATGCAGAAAAATACACCATACTAACACTAATCCAAAAAAAAAAGTGGAAAAAACTAAATTAGGGCAAACCCTTGAGCAAGGAAACTTCTTAGGGATAAGAGGATAATATTACATAATGAAAAAACAGTCAATTCTCCAAGAAGAGCTAATGATTCTTAATTTTTTGTACCTAACCACATAGGTAAAAACTGATAGAACTACAAGAAGAAATTGATCAATCTACTATTATGGTTGGAAGTCTGAGCGTTCCTGTGTCAGAAATGGACACATCTAGCAGGGAAAAAAATCAATATGGGCATCGTTGGATTCAGTATTGGCATCATAGAGTTGGTATAATACACATTTATCAACTAGTACATCCAACAATTGCAGGATGCATATTCTTCTTAAGCTTACATTGAACAGACACCCACACACTCTATTCTGCCATAGAACACACCAGACCAAGTTTAAACAAACACAAAACATACAATATCCCCTCAGACCACTGAGGAGATTTAAAGAGAAATCAATAAGAGGAAAATAGTTGTAAAAATCCCAAAACACTTAGAGATCAAATAATAAATTTCTAAATAATACATTATCAGAGAAGAAATAGGAAGAGAGATTTTAAAATATATTGAATTACATGAAAATGGAAACACAACTGCCATAGTGAAGGGGCTTGAGTCATTTGTAGAAAAATGGATGCACCTGGAGACCACAATGTTAAGTGAAGAAAATCAAACACATAAATACTGCCTAATTTCTCTTATATGAGAAATTCAAAATATAAAAAGCAAAATAAAAGATAATAGGAAAAAGGGAAATAGATCTTTTGCAGAGGGAAGGAAACCAAGAGACAGAGAAAGCAGAAGGGTAAAGGAATGAAAAAAAGAGAATTAAGATATATTATGAACATGTACCAACACTCCAAGAGGAATAAAATAATTATGTACTGCAAAAATGTACTAATACTGAAAATACAACTTATCAAATATTGTGCAGTGCAGCAAAAGCAGTACTTAGAGGGAAATTTATAGCAGTAAGTAAAACATTATAAAGATCAAAAATCAATAACCAAAACTTCCAAGTGAGCACACAAAGAAAAAGAAGAGCGAATTACATCTAAAATAACCAGAAGAAAAGAAATAATAAAAATTTAAGCATAAATCAATACAACTGAAAACTGAAAATCAGCAGAGAAAATCAATGAAACTAAAAACTGGTTCTTTGGGGGGAAAAAAATAAAATCAATAATCTTCTAGCCAAGATAACTAAGAAAAAAGACAGAAGATAAAATTGCTAATATCAAAAATAAAAGCCAGCACTACAGAATCTATGGACATTTAAAAGGATAATAAAGGATTATTTGCTCCCGCAAATTTGATATCATAGATGAAATTTACTAATTCCTGCAAAGAATAATCTACCAAAACAGAGAGATTATTCAAATAAGCCCATATTCATTGAAGAAACTGGATTAAAACTGAATTATCTGCTAAAACAGAAAGTTCCAGGTCAAGAAGGGTTCACTGTTGAATTCTGAGAAATGTTTAGTGAAGAAATTAGACCGACTTTCTAATCTCTTCCAGAAAATGTAAACACAGGGAATATTTCCTCATTCTGTGAGGCCAGTGCTGTACAAATACTGGAAACAGACAAGACGTTAAAAAAAAAAACAAACAAAAAAAAAACTACAGACCAATATCTTTCATGAACATAAAAACAAAATACCCTGACAAAATATTTACCAGTCAAATCTAACAATATATAAAGAGAATTATACCAGACAATATTTACAAATTAGTTAATGTAATCTGTCACAGCAGAGTAAAGAAAAAGCTTTTGAAAAAACTTGACACCCATTCGTAACAGAAACAGTAAACTAGAAATAGACGGTAATCGCTTCAGTTTTGTGAAGGACAACCACAAAAATTGTAAAGCAACTATCATACTAAATAGTGAGAAACTAGAAGATTTTCCACTAAGAGCAGGAACAAACAAATCATGTTCTCTATCACTACTCTCTTTTCAACATTGAACAAGGAGTCCTGGCTAAAACAATCAGACAATAATAAGGAATAGTACACAAATTGAAAGAGAAGAAAAAAAACTGTTTGGTCACAGATGACATGTTTGTCTTTGAAAATCTGAAAGAAAGACCAAAAGAGCCCTCTAATTAGTAATTATATCAAGATACAAAGTTAATATATAAAACTCATTTGCTTTACTAATCCCAGCAATGAACAAGTAGGATTTGAAATTAAAAGCACAATATCATTTACATTAGAACTCCTGAAAATGAAATACTTAGTAATAAACTTAACAAAATATGTTCTTGGCTATATGAAGAAAATTATGTCTGATGAAAGAAATTGAATAATTAAATAAAAGGGGAAATTGTTCATGTTCGTACATAGGATAATTCACTATTAACTGGATAGCGGTTATTATCAATCTATAGATTCAAAATCCTAAAAGTTATTTTGTAGATATGAACAAACATATTCTAAAGTTTCTATGAGGAAGCCAATGACCATACTATTGCAAACACAATATTGGAAAAGAACAAAGTTTGAAGACTGAATTTACCTGTTTTTAAGACATTGAGGGATAGGCAAAAGAATAGACAAATAGGTCACCAGAACATAATAGAAATGGACCCATATAAATATAGTTAACTTGCCGTTGACAAAGAGGCAAAGGTAATACAATGAAGGAATAATAATCTTTCCAGAAAAGTTCTGAAAAACCAAATATAAACAAGAAAATGAGGAATCTAGACTCAGTCTTTAACCCCTCCACAAAATAAACCCAAAATTATACTATAGACTTAACTGTAAAATGAAAAATGTAAAACTTCTAGAAGATAACATGGGAGAAAATCTGAATGAATTTAAGTGTGATGGCGTTTTAGATACTATAACAATGTGTGATTCATGAAAATAATAATTTACAAGCTGTATTTCATTACAATTAAAAATGTGTTCTTTGAAATGCACAGTGAAAAGAATGACTGAGGAGGACACAGACTGGGAGAAAATATTTGCAAAAGGCATATGTGATAAATGAATGTTACAAAAAATATTTAGAAAAATGTTAAAAAACAAGGAAAGAAAGGACCTGATTAAAATGGACAAATGGTCTGAAGAAACAATACATCAAAGCAGATATGCAAATGGTAAATAAATCTACATAAAATCTTCAACCTTATATGTCATTAGGAAATTGCAAATGAAAAACGATAAAATACAGCTATCAGCCAAAATCTGAAACATGAATCACATCCAGTGCTGGTAAAGATGTGGAGCTCCAGGAACTCTCTCTCATGCTGGTGGGAATTCACCATGGTACACCTACTTTGGGTGACAGGCAGTTTCTTACAGAGCTAAACATACTCTTATGCTAATATTTAAGTAATCATTCTCCTTGGCATTTACCCAAATTAGTTGAAAACTTATCTTCATCCCCAGACCTGCACACAAATGTTTAGAGCAGCTTTAGTCACAATTGCCTAATCTTGGTGTCAACCAGGATGTCCTTTTTGGTGAATGAATACATCAGTGGTAGCACATCCAGAAAAGCGATTATTATTATTCACCACTAAAAGTAAGGGATCTTTCAGGCCCTGAAAGAAAGGATGTAGAGGAACCTCAAATGCTACTGCTAAATGAAGCTAATCTGAAAAAACTACCAAGTTTGTGATCCCGATTATATGACAATCTGGAAAAGGAAAAACTGATATGTAACAGGATCAGTAGTTTCCAGGGATGAAGAGCAGAGGTAAGAATGAACAGGCAAAGCACATTTTGTGCGATGGAATGAATGTATAGGAGAGAGGCCTCCAACGTGCTGGCCTGGGACCAGTACCAGTCCTTGCTCGGCCTGTTAGGAGCCACATCACACAACAGGCAAAGAGAAAATGAGCAGCAGGCTAGTGAAGCTTCATCTGTATTTACAGCCGCTTTGCATCGCCAGCATGGCAGCTTCAGCTCTGCCTCCTGTCAGATCAGCGGGATATTAGATTCTCCTAGGAGAGCAAACTCTGCTGTGAACTGCACGTGCAAGAGATCTAGATTGTGCACTCCTTTAAATCATCCCCAAACTGCGTCCCTACTAGCCCCAGTCTTTGGAAAAATGGTCTTCCATAAAACCAGTCCCAAAAAGTAAAGAATCAAAGTTTACTTTTAAACTTTGGGTTTTTTTTGGCTTCTCTTTTTTTTTTTTTTAAGTGTGTGGGATCAAACTCAGGCTTTGTGCTTGCTAGGCAAGCGCTCTACTACTTGAGCTAAATCCCCAACACCCTCAGAGTTTCCTTCTAAAACTAGTTAGGAGTGATGTGCATGCTCAGCTTAGAGACCCGTTTGCCCTGTTGTGAGATTTGGACTTATTGCTCACTGGAGGGACATAGCAGGGAAAAGCAAGAATTTAGAGCAGTTAACAAGTTGCAATTGGACTAAATACAGCCCTAAATAACCAACAGAATCAAAGTGTAAGATTTATCAGAATCAAAAAATCTCACTCACAAACCCTTAATTAAACTAATAGTTACAGTCAGTCATTTTAGAATAAAATTTATAGTGTTTTCCAGTTTGGGAGTTGAATAACCCAAGCCGTAGTTGATAATTGTAGTAATAACAGCCTTGACATGGCTCTCTAAATGACTCCTGAGATCTTGATCATTTAGTCTTTCATTTTAAGAAGCCTTCTTATATGATAAATTATGTATATTTTTAGTGTATAATCTACTTTAGGGATTTTGAGTCTTTAATTATAATGAAAAGATGAAATGCAATAAATACAAAAGTTAAACTGCGTTATTAAACTTTTTGAGGAAAGAAAAAAGTTTAATTCATCTAAAGAAAATTCACTTTCAAAACAGCTCCATAGTAAGTATTCCCAGTCATTTAACTTACCAGACCATTAACTGAGTCAAAGAATGGAAAAAGACCAAGACGAGACATTGTCATGTCAATTCTTCCAGATTATACATTTTAAAATGCTAACAATCAGCTTTTTTCACCAGGAAGTCGAAATGTTTGACAATTCCTTGACCTACGCTAGGCCCAGTTTGAAGTCTTGTGTGGTCTGAATTTGTGTGGCCATTCATCGATACGATGATTCATTAGTGGTTTAGGCTTCCAACACACCAGAAGATTTTAACTTGGGCATTGCTGGGAATTATTCAGAAAGTTGGCTTCTCTACTGTGTGGAGGAAAGGAAGTTGAGGATAAAAGCATTGCATTATTATGAAGTTCTAAGTGTTTACAAAGTCTGATGAAATTAACATTTTCAGTGAACATGTTAGCTAGTCAGTGATCTGTGTGTCTAACGATTCAGTGTATGTAGAGAATTCAGGAGACAAAAGAGATGAATTGTTCAGAAATCCTCAAAGTGTCTAGTTGGAGGTAGTAAGAAAACTTGGCGTAATTTGATGAAACAAACTTCTCACTCTGAACATCCCTGACCCAGTTTTCCTACGGCGTTATATGACACAAATCAGTCCAGGAGACACTGTTTTAAAAATATTCTTCCTTCTGAATTAATTATTGAATTGCAAGTTTGAAACCCACTGATGAAATTAACAAATCTATAAACAATGACAGGATTTTGTTTTTGCTATCTACGTTCACATTATGTGGTTGCTTGATTGTAATATAATTGAAGGAGGTACAGCAAACAAACAAACCCACTTGTCATTAGCTGTAAATTTACAGAGCATGAACAAAAGACAGGAAATTTAAATTATTATTTCTTCACATTTAAAAATAATGTAATGCTTCTTTAAAGCAATCAATAAGTAATGCATTTATAGTTTGCTTGACAAAGGAGAAGGTCATACAGAGTGCTTTAGTTTCCTTCTGGCTAGCAAGTGCTCATCTCACAATATAAGCAGCCACATAGATACACAAATACATGTATGTATACATAAACCACTACTGTGGAAACGACAATAGCAACTTCCAATAAACAAAGATCCATTTTCTTTGTTGTATCTGGAAGGTGCTAGGGATGTGTGTCAGTCTGACCTCTTTCTCTAGCCCCTTACATGGTTCAGTTTTGAACAAACTCCCATCTGTGTTATGGCTGTTGTATTTCTGATCATTTGGCTTATGAGGAACCATTTTTATGTGCGCTGCACCCCACCCTCCACTCTTGCACCTTATCAAAGCCATACTCCACTCGTGGATGTAGGACTCAGGGCTCCTGCGCATGGCTACTAGGAGCTCCTTGGAGGCCAGGATGCTCAGGAAATTGTAATTTGGTTCCTGTAACATACTTTTTTTTTTTTCAGTAGTACTGAAGATTGAATCTAGAGTCTTCACCCTGAGCTACATCCCCAGCCTTTTTTAATTTTTATTTTGAGATAAGGTCTTGCTAAGTCACTAAATTGCCCCAGACTGGGGCCAAACTTGCCACCTTTCTGTCTCAGCCACCAAGAGTCCAGGGATTATAGGTTTGGGCCATCATCACACTCCATTCTTGTAACATACATTTTTGTGTTTTTTGGTATGCTAGGGATCAAATCCAGGGCATGTTGGTGAATTGCCCAGGCTGACCCAGAACTCACAATCTTCTGCTCTCAGCCTGCCAAGTAGTAATGACGTTACAGACATCATTACAACAAGCTGAAAAATCAGCTTCTCGAAACTGCTTTTAGGAACCGGAAAATACTCTCATTACCACCTTGATGTGTGTGTGTGTGTGTGTGTGTGTGTGTGTGTGTGTGTGTGTGTCTGTGTGTGTGTCTGTGTGTTTGTGCGCGCGCGCATGTGCAGGCCTGTGCATATGTATGCTAATATAGATGTTAATAAATTCTTGGGAGTTTGTTTTCCTCAGGATAAACTGGCCACCATGACGTGATATTCAGTAAGTAATTAATCCTCACCTGAGAATCAAAGTTAGACCTCTAATTGTAGCCTGGAGTACTGTCCACATTAAAGTAGTCTGTAAAGTTACGAGATTGAATTAGCTCCACAAATGAGGAAACATAGAGACCACCTGAAAAAAGGGTACCAAAGGGGGACACCATCTGCGGGGATACCCAAGAGCTTCACATAAAAGGTGACATCTAAACAGAGCCCTGAGACATTGGTGATGTATCAGCAGGCAGAGGCGTCATAAAGGACATTTCTGCCAAGATATCCAAATGTGTGCTGCACAGGGAATGCTCAGGGAGTAGTGAACTGCTGTTGGGAAGTGCTGAGCTGTATGGGGTTACATTCAAACATACTGGCATTACGAGCAATTGAAGAAAAGTGCAACATCGACACGCATACCTCTTTTTCCCCTCAGTACCAGGGACTGAACCCAGGGTCTTCACGCCAAGTGACATCCCCAGCCCTTTTTATTTTTTATTTTAAGATAGACTCTAATTACGTTGCTAAATTGCAGGCTGAGCTTACACTTTGCAATCTTCATGCCTCAGCTTCCACGAGTGCTGGGACTACAGGCACGTCTCACCATGTGCAGTAAGAGATCTAATTTGGGAGGCTTGGTGCTGGGGATCGAATTCCCAAGCACTTCACCACTAAGCTAAATCCCCAACTAGAGAGATATAATATTTTTAATATTTATCTCAAGCTATAATTAGTGAATACAGAAAATAAATAAATTTAAAAAAATAAAAGAAAGAATGGGGCTGACCAGGTCAGCAAAAGCGTATCTGAAGGTTGTGATTGGTCCCTTACCAAAACAGTCCTCGCCGCTGCTAAGTAGACTCGAGTTACCAGTTGTACCAAAAGGCCAGCCTGTCCTTCCTTCATCAAAAGAAATTTTAAGTAAATACTCTGAAAAGAAAAAAAAAATATGCACCTGTACTCTAGCTCATCCAAGAGAAACATTGCCCACAGTTTAAATGAACCTATGGCATGGAAAGAGAGAGAAACCCGCCAATAAGTAATACACATGTATGAGGTGTGATAGAAATACATGGTAAATGTTTAAATTTTTTAAATTTATTACGGTAAAACACACATTGTCATTAATCCCTCTTAAGGTATTCCCCCTGGCTTTGAATGCAGTCATCCCATAATCTTTCCACTTTCTGAAGTGGAAAGAGTTTTTTAAGTGACTGATACATCAGCTTATTTCCTGGGTGTCTTGGTGAAGTGGGATCAAAAACATGGTGAACGCTGCTGCTGAGTGCCATCCAGCTGGAAGGCAGACACATAAAAACGTGGTGGTGTGTCCCAGTCCGCCTTATTCACCAGATCTGGCATCGCGTTACTTCTGTCTTTCCCAAAGACGCAATGACCAGAAGAGATAAAAATTTTTGAGCACATTCAGGACATTGAGGAAACCAGCGTGATACAACTAAAGACAGAAAAGAGAACTTCCAGAATTACTTTCGAGTGTGGCTAGAATGATGGTGTAAGTGTGACTGAAGCAAGACAGAGTACATGGAGAGGGATTCGTGGCAGTGTGTTTTGTACTGGAATATTGTGTGTTTTTTTTTTTAATATAAACACTGTAGTTTTCGATCACACCTCATATGTACATTTTTCCTTTGTCAGTAGAGGAGTCTCCATTTCTGGCTTTTTAGTTAAAGAGCTGGAAATTGTGAGTTGTCATTTCCACGCACAAGACTGAGCCTTGGGAAACACAATTTACCGGCCAGCAGTGGAAACTGCCTGGCCTGCACCCTCCCATGCAGGGCTTGAGGGCCCCCACGATTTCATCCTACTGGACTTGGAGCAACTGGAGCTGTGGTTTTTACCTCTGAGCGTGTCTCATTCGCTCAAGTCATTCAGGTTCTTCTGCATCCTGAATTTACTTTCTCTGCAAGTTAAGAATCATTTTGAAGTCTGTTTTCACCAGAGAAATGCTGATATGCGTGAAAGATTACGAACACTTTGTATGCCATAGACTATGCAAAAATGCAGATAATACGTATTCCTGCGTGTGTAGTATATAAAACAAGACATCAGTTAGGTACAGGATATAAATAAATAGTTTTTAAGTTCTGCCCTGTTTATTTAAATTATTTCTGTGAAGAATGATCATCTATATTTTAAAAATTATCAGATGCGCAGTTCCAGATTAATTTTTCTTATTCACCAAGTAGTGAATATACTTTAATCACAATGATAGAGATTTATTTGAGTAAACACTGAGGCACACAAGCCAAAGGTTCTAGTCTTAATTCTTCCAACTAGTTCTTGAGACACTGGGAAATCAAAGCGCTCCCAACTTCTCTGAAATGTCAGTGTTTCAGGAAGGGATGTTCTTTGCCTCGTCACCCACCTACCAGGGTACAGTGCAAGACAAGTTGCTTCTCTGGTTCCCTGAAGTTAAGTTAGTGTCAGATCTGCAGCCCTTCTTAGTGGTTATTCCAAGAACAGAAAAGTTTCCACACAAGTCCAAATGGACTGGGGGCAGGGCTCTGTTGACTGAAAAACAGTGTAGATTATCTTTAAAATCTCTTTCTGCACTGACATTAAATAATTGCCCGTGTGGTGTGTGTGTTTCTTTTTTAGCATTGCTTGGCTCACACATTGTAAGTCATTATCTTGAAGTCTCCTCTTGGAATAAAACTGAAAAAATAGCAAATCTAGTCTGGCTTGCTTGCACACAATTAACCTTACATTTCACACCAATCGCAATTCTAAATTATGCAGTTGTTTACAAATGTAACATCACTCTCAACTCGCAACTGCATGTCATTTCATAGTTCTCCTAAAAATTTTTTTCCCTAGAAATATCTTCCACTCAAATGCAAAGGAAAAATCTTATCTAGCTAGTGAATAAAATTCTCAAATCTAAAGGGATTAATTTTAATGCCACCTCCTTCCATTAAAGCATCTTCCATAGAGGCAGAATCCTCAGGCTGAAAGACATGGCTGAGGGGGCTGGGGACTTAGCTCAGTGGTACAGCACTTGCCTAGCAAGCTCCAGGGCCTGAGTTTGATCCCCAGCACTGCCCCCTCCCCTAAAAAAACACAGCTGAGAGTCGTTTAGGGCTTCATTGCTCTGTCTCTGGAACCAGGGTAGTGGGAGGGCAGGAAGTATATTTTCTGAGTTTAAGTACCAGGCAATGAGCTGTGTTCTTTGCACATACAATCTCACTGAGCTCTACAAAGCTCTACTTACAAGCTCCACAAAGAATACGTTATTGTACCTATTCCGTGATAAAATTGATCTTTATACAGGCTAAAGCAGTGAGCCAATAAGAAAGAGCATGCTTCTTAGTAAAAGTCAGAAACCTTCATGGTGTTACTTTAGTATCCTGAATCTAGACGCTTTCTCAAGGCTGGGGTTGGACAAACTGATGTAAGTGGCAGGCCCACACCCAGGGTATGTGTGTGTGTGCGTAGTCTTGTTATTTGGGATTATTGTGCTGCAAACCCTCTGATCTCATCTATAACAGTCTCTCTAATTACTACAGGGAGGAATTGTTGTAAGAAATAATCTAATCTTCCATTAAGTTACTTGGGTCCATTTGCCAAAAGCCAATTTGTGCTTTTCAGATTTGTGACCTTGTGAGACATTATTATTGCATTTTAATGTAGTAATCTTCTTACTGCTTATTCCCATTTTCAACTCTCTGTGTGGTGCATATATTCCCTGAAGGTCAGATTCCTGTGTGGTCCATATATTCCCTGAAGGTCAGATTTTGAACATGAACACGGCAGCTATCCCACGTAGACCCTTCCAAAAATCAACCACATACAAGGAATAAACAAATAAATCTTATATTTTATTGCACTAACTTCCCAATGGTCTTTTCCATTTATTTTCTTATCGTCTTCCCACAAATCCTTGAAAGATAAAAATAAATTTCCAACCAAAAGACCTGTCCTGTCCAACTTAACCCATGACTGAATTATAATTGGAGTGCTACTTATGCAAAATGACCTTGGCAGAGGCTGCAAATATAACTTATTTTGAGAAAAAAAGTGATTAGGTTTCTGATTTCTAAAAGCTCACAAACTATCAATTTTGAATTCTTCATAAATTCTTTATCTAGAAATTAAGCAAGGCCTTGGGCATGACAAGCCTCTGTGTTGTTAATATTGAACTGAAGATGCTTTTTTCTATGTGATTTTCCCAAAACAGAACCTCACATGGCTTGATTTTTAAAAATCATAAATGGCCTTCAAACCCAGATCACTCATCTTCCAAAGAGTAGCTTATTAGTGGAAATAATAATGCTAGTAACATTTTACTCTATACAGTAACTGCACTGATTTTCTGTACCTCACCTCAGTTATTTCATTGTCAGCTTATTTTTTTAATTTATTTTATTTTAATGGTATATTTTAGATGTACATAGTAATAACATTCATCATAGAGGGTTTGTACCTGTATATGATATGTCTTATTGCTTCTTTTTTTCCCATTCCCCTCCCTATCTTTCACTTCCTCCTCCATCCTTATTTACGAAAACTCTGTTTCCATTTTTTCTTTCCATTTCTTACTTCTCTTGTCCCTTTGTTCCTTTTCACCTCCCTTGTTCCCTTTCCCATTTGGACATTTTCTTCCCTTTCCCAATATAATACATTTTAGTCTTTATTTACACTTTCAGTTTCTTACACCAGAGAAACGATACGGTATTTAAACATGTGTGTCTGATTTAGTTCACTTAAGAGTATGTTCTCAAAATGCATCCATCTACCTAGAAATATCTCAAGCTTATCATTCTTTATGGCAGAGTAGTACTTCATTGTATTAAAAAACCACATTTCCTTTACCCATTCTGCTGTTGATGGGCATTTGGGTTGTTTCCAAGATTTACCTATTACAAACTGTGCTGCTATAAACATGGGTGTGCATATATCGCTGAGGTATGATGCTTTTAATTCTTTTGGGAAGATACCAAGAAGTGGAATAGCGCAGTCAAATGGAATCTCTAGTCCTAGTTCCCTGAGGAATCTCCACACTGATTTCCATAGTGGTTGTACCAGTCTACATTCCCACCAACAGTGGAGAAGGGTTCCTTTTTCTCCACAGCCCCTCCGGCATTTGTTATTGGCTGATTTGTTGATAATAACCATTCTTTCTGGAGTGAGGTGGAATCGCAGGGTTGTTTTAATTTGCGTAGCTTATTAAGCAGAGTGGTGGTTCTCAAAGTATGGGCGAGGGATACCTGAGGGTCCCAGAAACCCTTTTAGAGGGTCTTGGCCGTCAAACTTATTCTCAGAATAAAAATAATAAGGCATGACTTATCTTACTTCTGTTCTCCTAAAAGTGTACAGTGGAGTTTTTCAGAGGCTCAAAATGGAAGCAGATGTAAAAACCCAGCTAAGCTGGGCATGGTGATGCCTGCCTGTAATCCCAGCACTCTGGCACTCTGGGAGGCTGAGGCAGAAGTGCCAGTTCAAGTGCAACTTGGGAAATTTAGCAATTTAGCAAAATCCTGGCTCAAAAAGGGAAAAAATAAAGGTTGGGGATGTAACTTACTGGTTCAAACCCCAGTACCACCAAAAACCAAAAATCCAGTTTTGTTTTTATGACAACACACACTGAAGAGATTGGGGGAAGAAAGGAATACAGTGTCACTTGTCATTAATTTTATCCTCATTTTATCAGTTAGGATGAACTGATGATGTTGCTTTCATAAAATGTTATATTAATATGTGATAGGTTTGTTACTATTTTAATAAATTACTATATTTTAAAAGTACTTTAGATTATAACAAAAATGTAGTAAATATAGAGAGTCAACTCACACAAAGGCTTTATGGAGTCTTCAATAACATTCAGGAGTATAATGTGGCCCTGAGATCAAATAGTTTGAGAACCAGTCGAACCAGTCCAATGTCAATAATTTCTTACAAAAAAAGAAGCCAAAAATCTGATATGAGTCCCATCAGCTTTGGTTTTTAAAAGAAATATTCACAAAGCAGCCAGAATAGTGCTATACAGAAACACTACATCTATTTCTTTAGTTCAGAATACCTTGAGTCCACCCTGATAATCCGCCTTTATGCTTTTTTTCCCCCTACATCCCCACCTTGTAAATATGTATCTCTGATGGCTCACTGTTGGAAGGCAGTATTGTGGTTTCTTTGTATGCACACGCACGCGCACGCACGCATACACACACACAAGCATTCTCGTATAATCTCCAGTTACAACTGCTCTGATCCTTTGGCTCCGTGAGTCACAATTTCATGCTTTAGATTGGAATTGCAGCCATTCCTGGGGAAACCAAGGCCAGCTACTAGGAAAGCACTACTGAACAGTACATGGGGAGGGAAATTTGGACTCCAAAAACCTTCTTTTTCTTTTTTTTCTTTTCCTTTTGACCCAGGTACTTTGCCAGTTCGCACTCACTGTGGACTTGCAGAGGGACTGGTTTTATTCCTCTGCACCCCAACAATAATGGCCAGGTCTCTCTCTTCCCCTTTGGCAGTGAGCAAAGAACAAAGCAGAGGACTGGAGGTTTCAGGTGGCAGCCGGGAGCTTGCCAGCATGCTCCACAGATACCGGAGTCCTCCAGGGAAGACACACTTAACCCCCCCACCTCCCGTGGACAGGGCAAACTAGCCAGTGTCTGGAGACACACGGTGACCCCGTTCCTGCCAAAGAAAACAAGCCCTTTCGCCAGGGACGTGGCCTGTCGGTGCCGGCTCGCAGGCCTCCCTTCCCAGGGGACGGTGAGAGAGCACATTCCCGGCATCGTTGATTGTTCCCAGTCCAGCGGCACTCTAAGCTCCTGAGTATCACGGCGTCAGGCACACAGCAAAGGAGAGAATGTGATCGATAAATGGAAGAGACTTGATAAAGGGGACAGCGTCCTTCTCTGATCTCTTTGCTGATAGGAAATGCAACCCAGTGGCGCCCGGGTTCTGCCCCAGCAAGTCAGTCTGTATACCAGCTCCGGAGAGGGAGCCAAGGCCAGGGCCCTGCTGCTCTGCTCGGCAACTTTAGGTTTCATGGCTCTGTGGCACGCGGAGGCACCTCTGCCAGCCTGGCCCGCGTCTCTGGAGAGCCTGAGAAAGCTGGAGATACCCTCCTCCTTCCCTCCTTCCCTCCCTTCCACCCTCTCCCTCCCTCCCTTTCCTTCCTTCCTTTGCTTTTTTCTTTCTCCCTCTCTCTTTCCTTTATCTCTGTCTTTTTTCTTATTTTTAAATCAAGAAAAAAAAATACTTGTACCTTCTTACGCTTAGAAAAAAAATCAACTAAGGATAGAAATTTAGCTATGAAAGCATAAGCATCCTAGATCTAGGACACAGCACAAATCCTTCTACCCCCTAGAAACTACAACTAAACAAATTTTTGTATTCAGAAAATAATCAAGTGTTTGTGGTGTATGATGTGTGTATCTACAGCGCAGTAAAGGTTAACAGCGTAGGATTTGGAGCCAGACTGCCTTGTTTTGAATCCTGGCTCCGCCATTTACTAGGACTATGGGCAATTTACTTTGACTTTCTTAGACACAAGGGGCTATTGATATGCTTATCTGCTAGAGCTGTTAACAGGCAAAGCACATAACATGTTTAAATTGTACCTGGCACACAGTGATAATTAATGAGCGCTGGCTACTACTAATATTTTATTATTACTATAATTGGTACAATTATTATTTACATAGAACTCCTTTTCAAAACTTACATAAAAACATACTAAACATACTGTTTTCAACTTTATCTTTGTTTTATCAAATGAAATAGCTCTGAAGTCTTTCCATGTAAACACAGATCTGCCTCATTCTTTTTAAGCAGCTATACTGCATTTTATTATCTAGATGTACATTTAAGAAATTCAACTAGGTTCCTATTGACTGCTACTTGGCTATTTCCAATTTTTTCCCTCCCTATAGACAATGCTTGGAAATTTTTTCTTAACGTGTCTCCATGGTAAATTTCTCACAGTGGAATTGCCCTTTCTGAGAATGTTTTGTGTAAAGTATTTTTTTTAATTTTTAACATTTGAAATTTTAATCTTTTTGGAATTTATCTTTGATACACTGTGAGTTAGGGGTCCAGCCTTGTTTCTTTCAACATCGATGGCCAATTGCGCTATCGTTATTGAATAAAACATATTTTTAGTGCTGATTTGAAAACCTATTTGTAATATATTGAATTCTGGATGTGCTTTTAATTTTTATTCTGTTTCAATGATCTTGTATTGTTATTCTCGTACAATATTTTCATCAAATCTATCACTTTGTCAAGTGGTAAATACATTTAAAAATTGTACACAAATTGATGGAAATATATGTTTTGGATATATTGGATCAATATTTAACTCTCGTATTTCCACATCCTCCTAGCTTTCACTATCATCAGTCATTTTTAATCAGTGAATTATTTTATTAATCTACTAGTTGGAAAATAGTATCGTTTTTTTTCATTTCATTAAATATTTTAATTCAAAAGTAGAATTGAACAAGTTGCCGCATATTTGTTTGTGCTGTGAACATTGGTTTTTGTCAAGTTATACTTTTTTATGTTTCATATATACATATATATATCTTTGTTTTTAATATTTTCTATTTCAAGTAAAATAGCTCTAAATCAACAATTTCTGTTTTAAAAGTTTTAGCTTTTGAGTTTTAATTGTATTTTTTATACTTGTACTACATACTAGTAATAATTTTATTGTTTAATGTTTTCCTTGGTAGGGACCCTATTTGGGTATCTTGTGATTTCTGTACTTAAATACAGATATAATGTATTAGTTGGCTTTCTGTCACTATAACAAACACTGTAACAAATGTCTTGCGATAACATATGAAGATAAAAGGTTTACTTGGGTTCACAGCTTTAGGAGTCTCTTTCCATGATCAGTCAGTGCCATCACTTTGGGCATGTGGCAGTACATCCCAGCAAGGGTGAGGGAGCAAAACTGCTTTCCTCATGGCCAAGGAACAAAAGAAGGAGGAGGTTATTATGGGATTGAGGTCCCATAATATCTTTCCAGGGGACACCCCAAGGAACTAAAGACCATCAAGTCACTAAGTCCCTCAGGTCAGACTGCAATCCTCCTGCCTCAGCCTCCACGAATGCTGGGATTATTATGTGCACTGCCATGCCCAGCTCTAGTGTATATATTTTTAAAGAGCTGAAATTTATTTTGGCATAAGACCTCATAGGTTTTTGCAAACATTTCCTTTATGTTTCAAATATTTAGCCAATTCATAACATTATGTGTGACTATCTCTTTAATAATGATTTATCAAAGACTGAAATCTGCACATTCACATCATCTACTCCCTGCCTCAAAATGTATTATGACAGCTTTATGATATGGCTAATATCTGATTTGACTGGTACTACCTTCTTCCTTTGTTTTCTGAAAAATTTCAAACACTGGGTTTTCCAAATGAAGGTTATTATCCTTTTCTAGTTTCTCTAGCAGAAAAAAATATACACTAAACTCTGAGTAATTTAAGTAAGCCTAGTTGCATGTTTTAGGCATTAAAATTATTTATTTAAATGAGTGGATCCTACGGCATAGTTCAAGCTCATCTCTTCACTGGTTCCAGAGCCCCCGTCCGTCTCAGAGTGAACGGCAGAGACTGTAGTGCCCCAGGGACTGTGTGTGGCTCGGTCCTCCCTTCTTCTGGTTTTTGTTTTTTTAACTCTACTTTTTATTAGAACATAGTTTTCACACATGTCGATCACATTCATCATAAGAATTCGTACCTGTGCATGATGTATCTTAATTCTTCTTTTTTCCCCATTCCCTTCCCCTCCCTTCAGTCCTTCTTCCCCTTCCATCAGCACTTCTTCCCCCCATTACAAAAGATTTGTTTCCATTTTTTTCCTTTTATTCTCTTTTATTCCCTATTGCCTTACTTTCACGCCTCCACCCCACCTCCTCTTTCCCCTTCCCATTTGAACATGTTCTTCGTACTTCCCAATATTTATCCTCCATTATGCTCCTTATTTACCCTTTGGGATTCTCACTCAAGAGAAACAATGTAATGTTTAAACTCTATTTCACTTACAATTATAATCTCAAAGTGTATCCATGATTCTACGATTGACTCAAGTTTATTATTCTTTATGCCAGAGTAGTACTCCATTGTATACAAATACCACCTGTTTTCATCCATTCATCTGTCGATGGGCATATAGCTGTTTCCAAGATTTAGCTATTATAAGTTGTGCTGCTGTTATAAACATGTGTATGTATATGTCACTGTGGTATGGTGTTTTTAACTCTTTCAGGAAGATACCTAGAAGGAGGACAGCTGGGTCAAATGGAACCTCTAGTTTTAGTTTTTGAGCAGCCCCCATACTGATATCCATAATGGTTGTATCAGTTTACAACAATGAATGAGCTTTGTTTTTCCCCACAGCCTGGCCAGCATGTTATTGGCTGATTTCTTGATGGTAGCCATTATATCTAGAAGTGAGATGGGATCTCAGTGCTGTTTTAATTTTTATTTCTTGAATGACCAGTGATGTTGAGCACTTTTTTTGTATATTTGTTTGTAGTTTGTAATTCATTGTCTGAGAAATGTATATTCGTTTCATATGCCCATTTTTGGATTGGGTCTTTAAATTAGAGAGATCTGATTCTTTTGAGTTGTTTATATATTCTAGATGTTACTTATTTGTCTGAGGAGTAGCTGGTAAGAAACTTTTCTGTTCACTGGGTTATCTCTCCACTCTGTTGGTGGTTTCTTTTGCTGTGCAAAAGCTTTCTAAATTAGATGTGATCCCAGTTGTTGATTCTTCATAATATTTCCTGTGTAATTGGAGTTTTGTTCATAAAGTCTTTGCCTACACCTATGTCTTCAAGAGTTTTACCTGTCCTGTCTTTCAGCAGATTAAGTGTTTCTGTTTAATGATCCATCTCGATTTTAGTTTTGTGTATGGTGAGTGATATCGGTCTTGGTTCAATTTCCAGCATGTGGAAAGTCAGTTATCTCAGTACCATTTATTGAAGAGGCTACCTTTCTTCCAGTGGAGATGTTGGCCCCTTTGTCAAAGATAAGGTGGCTCAGTATGCTTAAAATTGTTTCTTCATCTTATATTCTATTCCTTTGATCCTCAGGTCTGTTTTTTTGGTTTTGGTTTTTTGGGGTTTTTTGACAGTACCGTGCTGTTTTTATCATGGAGGCTTGGTAGTATTATTTCAAATCAGGGATTGTGATGCCCCCTGCCTCGCACTTGTTGCCCAGAATTGCTTTTGCTATTCTGGGTCTCTTGTGGTTCTATATGAATTTCAGGAGTGTTTTCTCTAGTTCTGTGAGGTATCTATTGGCATTTTGATTGTGATTACATTAAATCTATATAACAGTTTTCAAAGTATGGCAATTTTCACTATATTTCTTCTGCCTATCTAAGAACAGGGGATATCTTTCCATTTTCTAATACCCTCTTCGATCTCCTCTTTTAGAGTACTGGAGTTTACAAAATATAGGTCTTTCACTTCCTTTGTTTGATTGATTCCTAAGTATTTCATTTTTCTTGATGCTATTGTAAAAAGTATTGTTTCCCTAATTTCTCTCTCAGTGAGTTTGTTATTCATGTACAGTAAAGCTTTTGATTTGCGAGTATTGACTTTGAATCCTGCTATCCTGCCAAATTTGGCTATTACTTCTAGGAGTCTTTTGGTGGAATGTTTGCGGGTTTCTATGTAGAGTATCATGTCATCAGCAAATAATGATAATTTAGCTTCTTCCTTGCCTATCTGTAGTCCTTTTATTTCTTTCTCTTGTCTACTTTCTGTGGCTAATGTTTCCAGAACTACATTGAAGAGGAATGGTGATAGTGGGCATCCTTGTCTTGTTCCTGATTTTACAGTGAAAGCTTTCAGGTTTTGGGCGTTTAGTACGAGATTGACCTGTAATTCTCTTTTTTGGCTACATCCTTCTCTGGTATTGATATTAGATAAAACTTCCTTCCAGGAATAACTTTGCAAGTATTGCTTTTCTTTCAAGTTCATTAAAACATCTAATGACTAGTGATATTTGATCTGTCTCTGAAGTTCTTGTACAATTGAGCGCTGAATCTAGTAGGATCTTGGCTTTTCTTTGTTGGTAGTTTTTAAAATTACTTATTCAATTTCATTGACTGATACTGGTTTATTTAGAATTTTTATGTCTTATTGATTCAGCTTTGGTAATTCATATGTATCTAGGAATCTGCCCATTTCTTCTGAGTTTTTCATCTTAGAAGAGTACAGTTTCTCAAAGAAGGTATTGATGATCTTCTAGATTTCTGCAGGATCCATTGTGATTTCACATTCGTAATTTCATGAATCTGAGTCTTTTCTTTCCTTTTTTTTGATAAGGTTGGCTAAGGGTTTTTCTGTTTTATTTACTCTTTCAAAGAATCAGCTATTTGATTCATTGATTCTTTGCATTGTTTTCTTCGTCTCAATTGCATTAATTTTTGCTCTGATCTTTATAATTTCTTCCCTTGTATGTGCTTTGGGTTTAACTTGTTCTTCTTTTTCTAGAATCTTGAGATTCAACATTAGATTACTTATTTGAGCTTGCTCTGTTTTTCTTATGTAAGAATTCACCACTATATATTTCCCTTATAGGACTGCCTTCATTGCATCCCATAAGTTCTGGTATGTCACATTGGCATGAGCATTTAATTGTAGAAACTGACTAATTTCTTCTTTAATTTCATCTATGACCCATTGGTTGTTCAGGGGGGTGTTATTTAATTTCCATTCATTTATGTAGTTTTTGTGGTTTCTTTTGCCATTGATTTCCAATTTCACTGTATTATGATCCGATAATATGTGTGGGATAATTTAAATTCCTTTGCATTTGCTTAAGAATGTTCTATGACCTAGTATGTGGCTTATTTTGGAGAAAGTTCTGTGTGCCACTGAGAAGAATGTGTATTCTGTTGTTGTTCAGTGGAACACTCTAGATATCTACTAAGTCCACTTGTTCAAAGGTTTGGTTCAGCTCTGATATTTCTTCATTGATTTTTTGTCTAGCTAATCTGTTTATTTGTGACAGTGAGGTGTTGAGTTTCCCTCATTACAATAGTATTTAGAGCTTATCTGATTTTTAATATCCATTAGTATTTGTTTTACATAGTTGGATGTGCCAATATTTGGTGCGTATATATTTATGATTGTTATCTCTTGCTCTTGGATTGTTCCCTTAACGAGTCTATAATGACCTTCTTTGTCTCTTATGATCAGTCTTGGCTTGAAATCCACTTTGTCTGCAAATAGAATAGCTACTCCCGCCTTTTTCCAGGTTCCTGTCTCATGGAGTATTGTTTTGAATCCTTTGACTTTCAGTCTATGAATTTCTTTTTGAGTTAAACGTGTTTCTTATATGCAGCATATTGTTGGATCTTGTTTCTTGTTCCATTCTGCCAATCTGTTTCTTTTGATTGGTGAATTGAGACTATTTACATTGATGGTCATAACTGATATGCATTGACTTATCTTTGTCATATTATTTTGATATGCATTGACTTATCTTTGTCATATTATTTTGTTGTTCTTGGTTCCCTTTCTTTCTCTTCTGTTTAATTGCTTGTCTTGCCTGGTGGATTCATTCTATTGGGATTCTTGGAATTGTCTTCATTATCTTTCCTAGAACATACTTCAGGACTTTTTGGAGGGCTGGTTTGGTGGCCATGAATTTCTTCACATGTTCTTTACTGTGGAAGTGTCTTATTTCTCCATCAGTTTTGAAAGATAATTTTGTAGAGTACATCAGTCTGGGTTAGAAGTTGTTTTCTTTTAGGGCTTGAAATGCTTCGCTCCAAGCCCTCCTTGACTAAAGGGTTTGTGCTGGGAAATCTGCTGTGATTCTGATAGGTTATTTGTTTCTTCTCTCTAACAAGTTTTAATATTCTGTTCTTGTGTTGAATTTCTGGAATCTTGACTATTACATGCCTTGGTGTAGTTTTTTTGTAATCATGACTATTTGGCTTTCTACATGTCTCACTTATCTGTATCTCAAGTTCTTTTTCCATGTTTGGAAAGTTTTCTGCTATTACTTCTGTAAACAGGCTTTTGTGCTCTCTTTGGAGTCTTCCCTGATACCAATTAATCTTATATTAGTCTTCTTTGTATCATTTGACAACTTTTGGATTGATATTTCATGATCCCTTGGTATTTTTAAGAGGTCTTTCATTTGATGATCACCAATCACAAACCTGTCTTCTAGATCTGATATTCTATCTTCACATTGGTTGATTCTGCTGTGTATACTTTCAGTGAATTTTTAATCTTCTGAATTTCTATTTAAATCTGTTTTATGGAATCCAGTTTTGTTTTGTTTTGTTTTCTATGTTGAGCATTTATGGTTTCCTTGTATTTTCTAAGATCCTCTATTATTTGTATCTACTCTAATTCACTAATCATTCCCTTCATTATGGACATCATCACTTTAATTATCTCCGATTTGTTTTTGTCAACAGACTTATTGATATATTTTGTACTTCTGCTGCCAACATTTCATAAAATTCAGCTGGGAGGTGTTTTATTTCTTCCACCTCAGTGCCCTCTTGAATTGCCTTAGGCAAGTTGGGGATTATGGGTTGCATCTTACATCTGTGTTTTCTCATTTTCTGTGTTTTGTTTGTTTATTTGTTTTCTGTGTTAAGGTTGGTAAATTGCTTAAGGTAAGTGGCTTTATTACTAGTATCTAGAACTCTTTAGGAAATAACTCCTGTTCAGAGATGTCTTCTAGATGTAGCTGGCCTTTGGCTTTGAGTCTGTCCCAAGATCCCACCTCTTTAATTTATTAGGGAGGGGAGGTGGCTGCCTATTTGGCCTAGTACCCACTTCTTTGGTACTGGACTGTAGTATTGTTTATGACCCCCTCCCCGACAATCTAGGTATTGGCATAGAAGGAAGATTAGTTGGTCATAACAATTATATTACCTTGGCTGAAGTAGTATAATCACTAATAACAATAACATCAAGCAAAGACTAGATAATGACAAACTGTAAAAACTAATAATTTGCCACCTTTAATCATATGTTGAAGATTTATAGTTATATAACAAAATCTAAGACAAAGCAGAAAATTATATACAATAAATACCCACTCAATTTCTCTGTGATTTCAAGCTGATAGTTATAGGGTCTACAGTTGTGTAGTAGTATCCAATTCAGGGCATAACTCTGCTATTGCTGGTAGACAAAGAAGGCAGGCAGTCAGAGCTCAGATCAGTGCTGGATAATCCCAGCAAGCCTACAGTAGGATTGGGGCAGGGTGTCAATTCTGGTACTTTCAAATGTACAAAAGTTCAGGCTGATCCTGGCCTCTGGTTATGGGGTTGGGGCTCGAGTTTTTCAGCCTACAACTCTGTGGGTGTCTCTTGCTCCCCTGACCCTGCCTCCTTGACCCTGGACATCTCCTGTGGGTGGCACTCACCAAACCCCTGGAATTTCAACACTGAGATGAAGCCAACCCATGGCTGCTCCAAGTCCCAGGTTCAGTTGGTCTGTCCCTAAAATGGTATTCGGCCAAACACCTTCTCCAGGGGACACGGCAGTCACTTGGACTGGAGTCACTCACTAGCTGTCGTAGCACACAGCATCCACTACTTCATTACATTGATACTTTTTTCCCTGGAGGCCTCTGGAGTCACCCACCTGGGTCTCTGTAGATTGGAGCCTCCTCTATCACACCACCAGCAATGAGTTGGGGAAAAAGTGCAGATTGCCCCTTCCTTTTTCTCTGTGTGGTCTGTCTCTTTGCTTTCTCTGTGGGCTCTAATTTTCCTTTCAGATCCTTCCTGGGTGCCAGGGACCAACCTTCCTCCTTCTTTTCCTCCCCAAGTTGTCATTTTCCAGTGTCTGGATTCTGAATCTTGGAGAGGTTGATTTGTTGTTGTTTATGACTCTTCCAACTTCCCAAAAGTCCCTCAGTTTCTCCATTAACCCCTCTCCTATTTCTCTCTTACACCACACCAACCCCTGGGACCGACTGTCTGATCTTTCTTAAACACCTCCATCCTCTCCCACTTTAAGAAACTTATATTTTCCTTTTGCCTGAAATGCTTTTCCCTCTGATAGTCATATGGCCCATATCATCACTTCCTTTGGTCGATGATTTAAAGGTCACCTATCATTGAGACCTTCCCTGACCAAGCCCCTGGCCTTGCTATTTAAAGTGCTGTTCAGTACTCTCCATCTCCCTAATAATTTCTAACTATTTATAATTTATAAATTATTCTATAATGGTTTTATTTTGATCTTGAATTCATTTCCTTGGCTTTGAAATTGCATTCTGTTGTTTTAATCTTATGATACTGACATTTTTCCTTTTAAAATTTTTTGTCCTTTTTAAGTTATAGAAAGAAAAACACTTATTTCAAGACATTTTTTCCATTTTCTGGCTCAAACTGTATCACAGAAAACATCCTCTTTAATACTTATTCCTGTAGTTTTGTCTACTTGTCATAAGTGGAGTCACATTCATCACAGTCAGACGTTTGCAACTCTTCCCAACTTCACATTCAGCAATGTCACTTTGATAAGCTGAAATCCGCTATGGTGGAAGTATTTACACCATGGAAATTAGCAGATGCTTCTATAGCTTTTATTCCTGCAGAAGGCCTGCTCTGTCAAAAGTTTTCCAATTCATTAGTAGTTATCATAATATAGATGTAGAGAGCATGTAAGTAGTTGCAACGATGTATATTTTCAGAGTCTATGAAGACTATTAGATCTTTATTCAGATAAATCCTCCTGAATATTCTTGGCATCTTTCTTTGCTTTACTCCTTAGAGTTTCAGTGTGGAGTCAAGATACAGTGTATGGTTTTTCGAACTTTTCTTCCTTTTCTTACGAGTTTGGAAGCAATAGGGGTAGGCAGCACTTTGCCATCTCCATACATAGCAGTGCTTGGAAGTCTTCATCTGTGCTTCGCCCTCAATGATGGGGTCAGGGCGTGGGCTGGAGTTCACCTCATTCAAGATGATTGTGTCACCTTGAGGACTAGGAACTGCTTCTCCCACCTCCATTCAAGATGGCTCCTCAGAGTCAGGTAGCATCTGTCAAGCATCTGTCCTCACCCACTCCCAGCAAGTGTGGAGCAAAGATAAGTTAACTCATGGCTGTCACTGCTACTTACAGTTCAGAAGCAGAAGCAGCAGTTCCTAATTGAGCTGCTCCTTTCCACTAACCATCCTCTTCCCCCAGCACTCACTCACACTTCTGTTTTTGTTTACTTTCTCTCATCTTCCATTTATTAAGTGCCTATTTATTGCTGGAGGTTACAACTCAAGGTGACTCTAATTCTCTGAGTTGGAGTCTTGCCCATTATTTATTTTGTTTCTTTCTTTCTTTGTTCGGACCTCAGGTAAGGCACTGAGGTATGTAAAAAGGGGGGCTTCTAATTTCCAGAAGTTTCCTTTTTCTTCCACATCTCCTGCCTGATAACCTACATGCTCCTTCTGTCTAAGACTCCCAAAGTTAGAGGGTATTAATGAAGTTTTATTCTGGAGTTTTCCACTTCTTTCCCTGAGACTGACACTAAGAACAACAGTAAAGTCACACTAAATTGAGTAATTCATCTTTCTTTCTCTTTCTTCATTCATTACATTTAGAGTTTGTGATCTTTAGGTTCTATCTCTTATTCTGCAGCATTGTGCATGCGTGTGTGTGTTTGTGTGTGTGTGTGTGTGTGTGTCTTTGATGATATTTTTTGAGTTAATTTTGTTAGATTGCAGGAAAGAGAGGTGATATGATCATTGGTCTCTCCTTATTCCCTGAAACCCCCTTCTTCTGGTCCAATGTTTTGATGACAATCAAAGAAAAATGAAGACATACACATATATACACACACATATATTGTATATGAAATGGTACTGGATGTGTAACATAAAATTGGATGAATGTTTTTCTTACCACTCCCCACTGACTCAAACAGAGCTGATTCAAGTGAAAGAAGTATCATGACTGGATTAAATGCCTTCTGACTGGTTGAGTTTCACAAAACCCATAAAAGGGCTGCAAAACTAGTTTGCACTGGAATTTTCTACAACTAATAAATAGACCATTGACTCTCTATATTGTGAATTACATTAAGTTATTTTAGACACGAAGAAGAGCTACTGATATGATATTGCTAACCCTACCTTGAAATACACACATCCAGTTCAAATGATTTTACGTGTGAAGAGTACAATTATGTATTTACAAGATATATCTAATTATTTGCAACAATTTTGTCCCTTCTAATTCTCTTCAAGATTTCAAGTTCTGTGACAAATGAAAAGCTTTAAAGTGCTCCTTCCTGATTCTATCAAGACATCAAGCCTGCAAATACTGACCTAAAAAACCTTTGTCCTTAGTGAAACTGGGCATATTAAACAAACTACATTAACAGACATGTTGTACGTTTCTTTGAGCTCTTGGCTTCGGTTGGCAGAGGAATTTGAAACTAGCCCACCAATAGTGATAATTTGATCAACTTTTGTTCAGTCTTACTTTGGGCTGTTCACACCTCTTGTCTCATTTTACCCATCCTGACAACTTTGAGATGCAACTACTATGATTCCCACTTAACAGGTATGCAAATGGAGGCTGGGAGAGGTGGCAGAACTCTCTGCAGAGGGAGAGCAGCCTCCACATCTTTTCATTATTCTCTAATGCTTCCCAGAATAATCAAGAACCCTCCATCCTTGGGAACTGCAATTACTCCTTAAAAACTAATTACTTAGTACCATGTATGTGGCCACCACGATTTGTAATTGAAGCCACTGTAGTTGATTGGACTTGTTCACTTGGCACAGGCTGGAGGCTGTAAAGGGGTAAAACTAGGTCAACGGTAGTTACGTTTAATGACAAGGGACAATGACAATTGACTTTATCACCCTGTTTTAACAAACTCAAGTTCTTACAAAGACAGCCAAACTGACCAGGACAGAAACTGGGTTTTCTTGTTAATGGCTGAGTTGCTCATGAATATTTGCTCTGCTTTGAATTTAATGTCCTGAAATTCTCCACATAAATCACATATGGTTGTTTGGTTCATAGTAACAGTCCAAAGCAGTGACTATAAAAAAAAAATGGAACAAAATAAAACCAACCATAGTTCTATTGTTTCGCCTATAGCCTAGTCCCCTTTGCTTGGTACAGCTGATTCTGTCCATGAGATTTACTGCTTTAAAGAAAATGAATCATTCAGATGTTGATCATATTAATATAGTTTTGGACCACTGGTGCAAAAGGGAATAAAAAGTAACAAATGCATCCAATATACAGTGCACTTGGAACAAAGGTCGGTGCCATAAATGCAGGTTTTAATAGGTTTACAGGACCAATTTAATGCAAAAATGAACAAGGCAATAGTCCTCTTTAAAGATAATTCACTTTTCCTATGTCTCCTCTCACTGAAAAAATAATGCTTAGTGGGTAACAAAGCAAAACAGTGAACTATCAGTACTCTTCTTGAGAACAAGTTGGCTAATCATTGGCTATCGCTGGCTTCCAATAACTATTAGAGAAGCATGGAGGGAAAGCCAGATGTGGAGTGTTTAATACTTAATGGAGATTCCCGCTGCTCCCCGCAGTCAGAGAGCAAGATGGAGCCAGGTTTAAAGCCTGGGGGAAAGAGCCAGGGGGCCAAGGCACAGGGAGGTCTGGCCTGAAGGATGATGACAGGATGGAGGAAATAGCTGCACAGAACAAATACACCCTAAAACAGTCGTCATCCATTTAGCATCCCTGTTTAAGAAGATCTCTTCTTATTAAAACACTCAGGCCCTCCTGGGAAGCTCACGGACTTGGGAGAGATATCGCTTTGTTGTAGACCAAAGTCTGAACTGTTACTTGAGGGTCATTGAGAATACATCACAAGGGCATCATCTTTTCCAGTGTTTTCCTAATTTTCCTCCTGTTCAAGGTTGGCCAGGAGAAAGTCTTGACAGCTAGGTAATGACTCCATAGAGAAGAAAACCTTGCTCATAGGCTGGACCCAAACAATACCAGATAGTCCTGGCCACAAAACTTGCTGTTTGATCTAAACTTTTAAAATGTGTTTTCTCTACACTGTCAGTTCATCAAAAATCCACTCGTCCAAAGCTACAAAGACTTGCAATGTCAATATTAGAGGTGAATTTTTAGAAATAAAAGTAAACCAATGATGACTTTGAATGCCTGACAACTGGAACTTATTCGGCGCAGGTTCGTTCCGGCGAGCTCATTTATTTGTGATGAATGCTAATTATAAAGGGAAGAAAATCCAATCTCATTTGTATTGGGTTTTAAAATGTCCGGTACTTCCTTTTTGCTTCCTTTAGGGGCAAAAGAGAGAACTACTTTGTTTCAGGTATGTGAAAATGACAGTGATTTACTTTGGGCTAACTTCAATCCAATCAGCAAAGCACTAGCAAGAAAGAGCAATTTTGATTCCAAGAAGAGTTTTTAGCTGTGCACAATTCCAAAGACACTGTTGCCACTTTGAAGTCTGATAATGGTGCACGTGGTCAGCGTTTGACGACCGTGAATTGTGATGGCCCTCTGGCCTCAATGAGGCAGGCTTTAGTCTCAGGAAAGCCAAACTTTTCCCAGTGAAAACACATGCAATCTCTTTTGTCATCTGTAGAGCAAATTACTAGCTATCAGATTCCAAATTTCACCTCATTAGTGGAGAGCCTGAGCCTCACTGAAATATTCTCTTGAGGCAAAGACCAGAAAGAAAATGAATGCAATTTTAGGGGGGAAAATGCAAACTAAAATAAGCATTGTAATTATAAGGAAATATACAAGAATAATTTTCTCTCAAGGTAAGCAATAAAAACGATGTGTAGAAAGGATGTAGTGATTTTAAAATAAGATTACTCATATTCATAGTGGTTTGGGATCCTTGGATGAACGCACCTAATATGTACAGAGCAGAGAGACAAAAATAAAAAGAATACATCTTCAGAAGCTACAGAAATCACCTTCATCTGAAGTTATTACTGTCACACTTCCAGATGACAGGATCAGAAGATAAAGTTCTATCATATAATTGTTTCAGAATTTAAGTGGTAGTGGTTTATCTATGAAATAAGGAAACTGTAATAACTTTTCTCGTTGTGTTTTACTTTTTTAAAAAAAATTACTACGACTCTGGCTTGTGGGAAGGAAAGCCAATGTCATCCTTGTTCTGCCTCAAAATAGTTTTTTGGACGACTTCCTGGCTCTCTTTTTATTCCTATACATTTGGCATTAATTGTGCTTCAGGATTGGATGAGGTAGGAACCCGGAAGAGATTTTAAGCTGTAGCATCCAATAGAGCGTTGCCTGCTCGACCTGATGCGTGGCCCTCCGTGTCTCGGTGGGTCATTGCTGCGATGGATAGGGATGTGTGCCCCTGGCGAACAAGAGTCCAGAAAGAGCCAAGATGGAGAGCTTCCCATTCTGGGCAGCATGGGCAAGACTGAAGCTGTTAATTGGAAGAAAATAGCTTAAACTTTAAGATTGGCCGGAGGAACAGCAGGTCCCTAATGCTTTCTTCCAAGTGCTTTCCACCTTTAATTTAGATATTTCAAGGGAAATTTAATCCATATGTTTTGGATTCATTTGGATTTAAGTCATAAATATGCTTCATCAAGGATTGCCAAGCTCTGTGCTCACTAGAATCGTATAGTTCCATGGGACAGCAGCAGACAGAGGAAATTCAGTATCCAAGGGCCCATCACCCAAACAAGGCAAATAAATCATTAAGTCCAACCACTGTCTATAAATAATTTTGGAGGAATAATTTACCATGCAACACCATCGTGGCAAAATAAGCCACTTCTGACTGTTAAGTATACAGATAGATTCACGTGTAATCATTACCTGCCCTTTCCCAGGAACTATCAAAACAGTCTTTCTTATTGCCATTTCCAGAAGAGTTAAAAACTTTAAAAGGAAATGGAAGTTTGTACTTAGTTCAGCATCTTTAAAAATTCGTACAAACTTCTCTCTGTTTCTCACTTTCTGCCTCTCTGCTTCTCCCTTTCCCCTGCACACGATTGCCATGGAGACCTGCCAGGCCACAGGCTGAGAATCCTTGTACCTTCTGGCCACCACTGCTAAGTTAGATCATTTTCACTAACTTCTCTTTCTTATGTTTATATTGCTAAAATAACATTTTCCAAAATATAAGATTATATTGCATTATTAAATATGATTTTCCAAACTAAACATCTCTTCGTTTAAGATTACATGTCTTCCTCGGGGGTTATCTTCTGCAGTTATGAATCCTTATGTTCACTCCCAGAATAATGCAAAGGTAGGTGTCTCAGTGAAAATAGTATCATAAACACCACGCTTTATGAGTTTTTTTTAACTTAAATATCATCAAGATGACCAATTTCTATGTACTTTTTTTTTAGTCACTCACTGTCTTCCAGGGCCTTAAATGCCTTTAATATTCAGTGTAGTATAACATTATGTTTAAGAGTTTTCAAGTAAGGAATAGGGAGCCTACAGCCCATTTCCGTATCAGTTCAGATTTCTCGTGCCAATGGCACCAAATGCCTCAAAGCATCGGAGGACATCTAATATCCAAACACATTTCGGGTACCAGAGAAGCTTTGCCCTGGTTGTTATCTTCACATCCTCATATTATAGGAACCGAGAGGAGAAAAACTAGAGTAGGGTGATATGTTGCATGGGATTCGGGGACCCATGCACACTGAATTCTCAATTTTCTCTCAGGATGGACAGCATTGCCACCAAGAGCAAGAGCCCACAGAGCCGTGTTAAGGTGATTTGTGCTAATGTTATCAGTAGGCCATATTCTCTTAGCATTTCTTCCCTAAAGGACAGGAATAACAGTTATGATGTTTGTTGGTTTGCAAAACTGAGAAAAGAATGAATAATAATCAGGTAACTGGGTAAACAATATCAAATATTGTGTAACTCTTTCTAAAATGTGTGCCAGTCTGGGCTGAATGACCGAAGACTTCCACCTTATGCCAGAGAGTGACATTGCAGTTCTCTTAACAAGAGAGGATTACAGTTTAGTTGTGAGAAGGAGGAAGACAAACAGGTTCGAAACAGCTCGAGTTGGTCTCTTGTGCAGGTAGAGCTTGGCATCGGGTGATGCCCATTTTCCTGCACGGTGCCCTTTTACCGTTGGAAACACCAGCTGGGAACTTCCACAGGTTTCAATATGGTAACTGGGCTTTGCCCGGGAGCCTAAATCCATCCTGGGGGGTGTGGTGAATTTTGAAGTATAACAAGCCATCAAAAGAAAAGAGAAAGCAGAGACAAAACGTGAAAGAGAGAAGAGAAACCAAGTAAGTAAAGAGTGTTTACTGGTTTCCCAGCTAGTGAGACCCACCAAATCCCTCTCCTGGTCTCAGTGCAAGACAAACAAGGAAGGAATATTGCTTCTCAACGTTGGTTTGCACAGCTCCAGAGCAGGGCGGTCCTAGCCTGAGCAGCCAAACCTGATGGGAACCTTGGCAAACTTACCTGCGTGATGCCACCCACCCTTCCCTCACCTACCACCTCCAGGCATTAAACTTCTGAGCACCTGACCTCAACCCTCTCCAGACACACAAAGAAGCATTCTCCCCATTGCCATTTCATTGCTAACTCCTTGATGGGTTGTTCCGGCTGCAGGTGACAATCCTACTTATTCCAGAGAACTGTTTTAACTTTTAGGATAGTCCTGGCTTTGTTAGACTGATTTACTTATTTATCGATCAAGAAAAGCTATGTAGCTTATAATTCTTAATTTCTGACTTTTACAGCACTTCTGTGCAGTAAGATGATCCAACACACTGATACCTCTAATTGACTTTATTTTTGTGTCTCACTAGTGGTTAAAAGTGGTCCAATTCACTTGGGTGGATTTTCTTAATTCACCTACAGGAATGTGCTCCCAATGGTGACTGAGGGTAACATGTTGACGTGATTATCCCCAGAGAGAGCTTCTGACTAACACAAAGCACTACTCTGAGCTGTGAGCTGCTTCATCCTTCTGGGAATTGCAAAGCGGGGCTCCCATGGGGGATGATGGAGGTGGGAAAACAGTGGCAGAAGGAAGAAATATAGAGATCTTTGAACTGTCTCAACAAGAAAGTTGCCAGTGGAGTGTTAGCACTATAGCTAAAGGAGGTGAAAGCGTAACAGGATGGGGAATGTGAAGGAACAACTGATTATAAGAACACTAGCTACTTCACTCCGCAATTCTGGGAAGTGCAGATCGTTAAGGGTGTGTGATGGCCACTGACTATGTGGGCCCCTCCAGCACCAACCCTGTTCTTTTGGTAACACCGCCTTGATTGGTTCTGGGGAAATTCGGGGTGCACAAGTATGCTAAACCCCAACCAACCCTTTCACCTAGCCATGGCCACAGTGATGGGTAGAGAATACAGTAAACCTGGGGTCCATGTGGGAATGCCATAAGACTTCTGACAGAGCTATTGGAAAACAAACAGCAATGAAAAATAACAAATAACCAACTAAAAGTTCCCTATGGATATGTTCCCGTAGATGAGGATGGTGATGTGGAGTTTTGGGAAGCAGAGAAACTAAAACCAAGTCCTTTGGGCATCCTTTGGGTGCCTGGATCAAACTTCCAGGTGGATTTTTCAGTTCAATAATCCCCTATATTTCCTTTTCTGTTTCAGCTGCACATTTGGTTGCACTTTGGGTTTCTGCCACTTGCACCTAGAAATCCTGGTTATTCCCAGGTGTGGTAGAGCACATCTATAATTCCAGCACTTGGGAAGCTGAGACAGGAGGATTGCCACAACTTCGAAGCCTGCCTGGGCTATGTGGTGGGTTTAAGGCCGGCCTGAACTACATAGCAAGACCCTATCTCAGAAAGTAACAAAACAAAGAAAGAAAGAAAAAAGAAACACAAAAAGAAATCTAGGTTAGTACAGAATAGTAAGAATAGTATCAAGTAAAAAAAGAAGTATAAAATTTTAAAATAAGCACACAGATTAAGTAGAGTGAGAACCCATACAAGAGTAATGAGAAAACTATATGATCATCTCAATAGATGGTGGAAGTCCTTTGCACAGAGTCCAACACCACGCATAAGTTTTTAAAACCAAAGTCTTAAGAGGAGATGGATGGCTGCTTCCTCATCATGGTCAGAAACATCTATTTTTAATTGTCACATTCACTGACGAAATGCTAGATGCGTTCTAATTAAAATTAGCCACAAAAGTAGATAGATAAGGAGATAGACCAAAGATTTATAGATCTGATACTTGCACAAATTCCTGGTGCAACTATTTTCCTCCTTTTGTTATTGCAACTTGAGCAAATGACTCTAATGCTACCAGAGGAAAATGCAGATGAGAATAGATAAGATGTACTTGAAAATATAATGAAATATATTTTAATGCAAAAATAATACGAATGGCATATCCCTCACATAAAAGTGGACCAATAAATAGCTCAATGAATGTAGTTTATGAAATTGATGATTTGGTAGGAAGTGAAATTAATCTGTTTAGTTAATATTTAATATTTAACTGATACTAAAATGGATACACACTTTCTAAAATTGAAAACAATTGCAAAAGAAATAAAGAAAAGATAGAGGAAGATATTAGATAGGAAATGATTAGCAGGTTACCTGCAGTATACCTAACAACTCTTAGAAAAATATAAAAGACAAGCATTAAACTGAAAGAAAGAACTACTACAAATATCAGAAGATGTATTTCTTAATATGCAAAACTTTTTTGCTAATTCAGGAAGAAAAGTACTTATTTCCTAATAGAATTCTAACTAAAGGATGTAGTTTCATAATTCTTGAGTCCTGAAAAAGCATCTCAAAGGATTGTCAAAACAGGAAACAGGCATTCTTGCAATCTGCTAATGGAAAAGAAAATTGCTTAAACCTTTTTGGAAAGTAATTAGGTTGTAAGCAACATGAACCTTAAACAGTTCATATTTTTGACCCAGACATTCTGCTCTGGGGTGTGTCCTGGGGATATAATCAGAGATAAAAACAAACCACCAAGACCAAAATTGTTCAGAACAGCCTTATGTAAAATAGCAAAATGGACCCGACTGAATAAATAAATAATAATACATCCATTTTTATTTAAAAGTCATGAAGTTATTTCCAAACAAATTTTGGAAGTTGTAAATTTTAGAATATTACAAAGAATATTATTTATTAAATGTGATTAGTAGAATTTAGTAGAATTGTATTTCATTACTTACAGAAGTTCATCTTTGTTTCTTTGTGGATTTTTTTAAAAAGGAAAAACTGAAAGACTAATGAAAGATAAATTTGTCAGTAGTCATTCTAAATTGTCTGCTATTAATTTAACAACCAAAGTCTACAAGGAATTTTTATTTCTTTAATCAAATTGTACATTGAATATACATGAACACGTTAAGTTTTTACTGCATACAATTTTCCTTTACATAAATTGCATTTATTAAGTATACAGATAGTTCTCATTATAATTTTATGTGGTTTATTTTAAACATCAAAAAAATTTAAGACTATTTTTCATGCCTTTTTTTTTGTGCTGGGGATCGAACTCAGGGCCTCGTGCTTGTGAGGCAAGCACTCTAACCACTGAGCTAAATCCCCAGCTTCCGTGCATGTTTTATAATAGGACCACCAGACTGAATTGTGCACAAGTCGTTAATGTGGGTTACTCTGTATGTAGGAGTGTGTGTTGGGGGTAATTGCTCTTCTTCTGTGAGTCTTGCAGACATCATTTTTAGGAAAGTTCAAGGGGAAGAATTTTAAATATGTGACATTGAAGTAAGGTGCCATTCTTCTACTTTTCTTTTAGTTGATACATAGAAAGACAAGCAAAAACTTCTCAAGTCTTGGTGTGGTCATTTGTAAGAGTGGGAGGATAAGGAGCAGCCACGTGAAGCGCCAGATGGAGAGCCCTGAACAGAGCGAGTACCCCGACCTGCGCTCTGTGGACTCTCATGGCTCCCTGGCACTGCCAAGCTGCACTGCAGCCCACAGATGTGGAAGAGCATGGTGCCAACTTTGTGGCTGGGCCCACTTCCCAGATGGTCTCCTCCCTCTGCCCAGGTTATGTTTCACCTCAGGAGAACATGACCTGGACCCGCCCAGGGCAGAGGCACCCATCCAAGCTGCTGATGACCGGCCACAAGATTAGAAATGGATTCCTTTGTTGGCTCCATGAATCATTTATTGATAGCAACAGTAGGTGAGGGATTCCCACGCTGGATCCACAGGCCTTGTCTTGAGTTGCCCTGGGGCTGAGAACAACGGGAGCTGCAGGACAGAGGGACAGATTGCATTGTTTTTGCGCATAATGTATTTTCAAAAGAAATTTTTGCTAACAAGGTCACTTTCTGTTCTGTGGACGAGGCATCTGTATTAAGCTAATCTTTAGACAGGTGTTAATGCTCGCATGAGGTATTTTCCTACCAGTCCCTTTAAAACAGCAAACTGATGGGCCATTTTCAATAAGTTAGACATGAAAGCAATTTCTTCTGTTAAAATGCAAATATTCAAGGGGTGGTTAAAAGGTAGGCTGCAGTCTATCTCTCATCCGAACCTTCCTGAAAATGATTTCTAAGGACGGCTTGGCTGGGGTCAGAAGACAAAGATGCTGGTCTCTAGATGTGAGGGGATGTTCAGGATAACAAATGCCATCGAGGAGGGTGGTGAGGGAGGGGACTGAGGACCACCCTTCATTTCCCAGAGCCAACTCTGACAGCCTGGTCCAGGCGCAGGCCACAGGGAATGGCCCCGTCCCCCCCGCACTCTGTCCTTGAAGGCCCCGTGCCCTTCATCTCTGTCCTTTGCATGTTCAGGATTCCCTTGAATTGTCTTTGCTACAGTTGAAGACAGATTTTCTTGTTTCCTTCATAATTACCATTGCTTGCTCACTTTGATACTGAGCCCGGCTAGACCCAGGAGAATCAAAGTTCTCCTCATGATTTCTAGATGATTTTTTGTCAGAAGAAAAGTGGGGGAGGCTTTTGAGAGTCCCAAGACATCCACTGATGATCCCTGGGACTTTATAGGATACTTGCCCCTTCTATTTTCCCCCAAATTTATTTAATCCTTTTTTAAATCTGCCTGTTCCCAATCTAAGCAATTACCTGCCATCCTGGTCTTCTCCAACCACCTCTGAAGCTGGGAAACGGAAGGTTGTCCTCATGGTGCGGAAGCTGCTCTTGAACCAAGGACAAGTAATGTCACTAATTGTCTCAATAGGTGCCTTTTTCAGATACCCTATTTGAACTTTCTCATGTCCCATTCAGCCCCTTGATACCAGCACAATTGGGTACTTCTAAATATACCTGATGGACAGGTAACTTACTCCCTTTTTCAAACTGGGAAATTCTGGGTGACCCACTGTAAGCTAAATACTCTCTCCCTGGAGATCTCAGAATAGGTCTGAGTGCTATCAAACACCTATCCTGGGAAAAACAGGAGCAAACAAAGCCACAGGGGACTGGCTTTCAAAGGGAGCCTGGGAACCATTCAGTCACACAGCAGCATTTGTTTGCTTTCCTTGTTTCCCCAGAACTGTGCTCACCTGGAGGCAATAGTCTGCACTTTGTCATTTGCTGGGATGAGGAGGGGCGGGGACGGGAGGCGCTGGGGCTGGCTTGTCAAAGCTTTCCCTACAGAGAAGGCTTAAAGAGTCCATATCTTAAGTAACCCTCAACCTGCTGTTCTTTCACTTGGGGATCTGCCAGGAGCTGTGACTGACTCAGCTTGGTCCCGATTCTCTCACATTACTGAAGCCCAAAGTTCCGGGTTCCCTGGCTGTGGTGGGAAGCTTTGCCTGCCTGGAGAGGGTGGGGAGGGCCCCTTGGCTAGCACTAGTTGTGCACTGCGTAGGTTTGAAGCTGTTACTTTCCTCAGTGAATGCTAATCACTGGTATCAAAGGATTAAGGACACAAGGAACTCTCTTTTCCAGGAGCAGAGCAGAACAGGATGGGAGCACTCTGATGATGATGATGAAGCTGCAAGACTCAGACCCTTAGAATCTTTCAGAACACAAGGAACAGGTGTATTCTGCGCCACTGTGTGGGGGCCACTTCCTTAAAGAGATACAAAGTGAAAGGATCGTCCTTTACCAGCCTGAAATGTCACTTGGGGCACAACCCACACCTCACCGACCTGCACACCTGTTGTTCTTCAAGTCAAGCACCGGGGCTTTTTCTCTGCTCTAGGCTCTTCCGTTTTGGTGCTGTGAATCCAGTGATTAGTCATCTGGGCTTAAGCTCCTTAAAGAAGGGTTGGATGGTTATTAGTTACTATGTAGACTACAGCACCCTGTGGATCAGGGCTTTCCTCCATCTGCCCACGCAAGGGCTGATCATCGAGAGGAATTTCTTGGGCCCCTGATGCCCTCGCCTGCCCTACAAGTAAGACCAGCCAGTGGGACTGAGTGACACGAAGCATTTTAATTTCTGCATGAGGGACTGTGGTGGCCCATGGCCGCAGATGGGGACACAGGTAGGACAAGCACCCAGAGCATCGTGTTTTGCCCAGTCCAAAAGAGGCAATAGTGGAGGCGGAATTTTTTTGAAGTAGCCTCAATAATTTGAGGCACTAGAAGTTTAGCTTTAGTCCTCCTTTATCTTACTGTAACCCAAAAATAACAAGATGACAAGACTTGCTCATTCTTGCAAGAGATCCTGAACAGCTTTAGCATGTGGAGGATGTACCCCAGAACTAAGCCTTGGCACCCCAAGGATGTCGGCGCCTCAGGAGTGAATGTGGCTTTTGTGAGGTATCAGAGCTAATGACAGAGGTGACATTGGAGGGGCCAAAGCGGGAGGGGAGGCTAATGCATAGCTGGAGCTTAAGAAGGAATTAGCTGGGAACACATGTGCAGGCCCTCTAAGACTTGATTGCGGGGCTTTTAAAAAACAGCTGGAGTGCTAAATTGGCAGGTACCATAGGAATCGCTAAAATATATACTATAATAAGGAAAAGGAAAGAGAACGTCATAGGGGAAGGAGGAGAGAAAGATAAAGAGGGGGAAACGTTGTCTTTGGAATGTACAGGAATCGGCAGCTTGCCTCCAGTCAGACTTTTAGAAAGATATCTGTCTGAGATCATTTTCTATTGCTGTAAAAAAATAGCTGAGACTGGAGGATTTGTAAAGAGCAGAGGTTTATTTTGACCCGTGGTGCTGGGTGTTGTGAAGTCCACAAACATAACACCTACATCTTCTCACCTTCTCGCGAGGCCCTCATATTACTTCAACTCATGGCAGAAAACAGGAGGGCAAGTGGCCACATGTAAAGAGGCAACAAAGGGCAGCCTTGATTTATGTTAACCCACTATTGTATTCCAATCCTCTAAGAGCGAGAATGACCACCAGACCTCCAAAAAGGCATGAATCTCTCTGAATGAATGACCCATTCACCTCCTAAACGCCCCACCTCCCAACACTATCATGATAGCAACCAAATTTCAGCTTGAGCCTCAGAGAGAAAGACAATATTCAAACCACAGCAATACCCGAAATAAACCCCACCCAAGAACTATGATTGTCATTTCTGGAGCTATAGAGCGATTCAAGGGTCTGTGTGTGTGTGTGTGTGTGTGTGTGTGTGTGTGTGTGACAATAGGTAAGAAGCCAGCACAAGTAATGTTTTAAGGAAAATGCTACCAAGTGATGGGTTGGAGGTTAAAAAGTGATAAAACTTTCAGAGTTGAAGAATTCAATCCAGGGTTCTGGTATCTTGTGGAGCAAACACGTTGCCTGCCTGTTTGAAGCAATAATCAATTATGTGGACTGCTGGCCAACAGTGATGAACAATAGACTTCAATATCTTGGTTATAATGGCTGTTTTAACCAACCAGGGTACATATATACCTGTAAAAATGCCTCAACTTGAGATCTTATGAAGATAAAAGGATCTTTTGAAAATAGAAAAATAATATAATTCAATATACAAGTCAGTGCAAATTAACATATGCTGTAAGTCATCAGCGATAAAAGGTAGTCCTGTTAGAAATTTGCAGTTCTTCAGTTCGGAGCTGTGGGAAACTCCTGGGCTGGGGACGGTCTGGTTTTGTGCTATCTATTGAGTTCTGCTGATTTTCTTCCACCTGTACCATGTTCTTAGCACAGCAGGTCTTCCCTTGGCCTCACTTTCTTGAACCAGGGCTTTTCTTTGTAGTTCCTGCTGATAAATTTGCTCAAACCTAATTTTAAGAACTGTGTTAGGAAGTGCTAACGAGGTATTGCCTCCCCTAGTCTCATCTGGAAAAACCTACTGTCCTGTCCTTGGGACTCGGAGGATTGGCATTCTCTCCCTTCCCCCTCCAGCTCTTCCTCTTTTTTGGTTCATTTTTTGTTTGTTTGTTTGATTTTTGATTTCTCCTGAGATTCTCAATGTGTATTGTGTTTTGCCTGTCTGCAGTGGCTACAAAAGGAGTTAAATTCTCCCCTTGTGGTAGGTCAGAATATCCCGCAGTACAAAGCAGAAACACAGACTTGCTGGCCTCTTTCTGCAGTGGTGGTGGTAGGAATCTCTATAACTGCGGCAGCAGGGTGTATTCCCATTCAGCTACCGTATGCCTCCTGTTGTGAAGGTTTGTTCCTTGAAACTTAAAGAGTGTCTGAGCTGATCTGCTCCTCCCCACTGATATAGTTTGTAATTTTTGAAAAGTGCCATGTCTCCCACTGCAAGAACTACATTTAGCCCTCCAAGCTTCCAAACACCATCGCCCTCCCACCGCTAATTTATGCTTGTATATTACTTTGTAGTTCTCAAGGTGATGCCGTAATCTTTGCCATGTCTGATCTGCACAATTTCCTATGACTTATTCATAGTACCTGTTATTGTTTTTACCTTTTTCAAATAAGAATCCCCTAGCTTGGCAAGGTTATGTGCCCCAAGGCCCAGACTTGTCCCAAGGTCACATGTCTAGTGGCAGGGCAGAACTTGGAAAAATCAGGTGTTCCGGGTACTCGGGGAGCCCTCAGGTTAACCTCTCGTCATTTGTCCAACCCCACAGGGAGCCGCTGCTGAGAGCTTGGAGTGATGAAGTTTGGAAAGGATCTGACAAACTCGTGTTTCAACATGTCACCCCTCAAGGCCATTGCATTCGACCGATCTTTATCCAGTTATATAACATGAAGGAAGGCTCTCCTAAATATACAATCACAGGCATTAATGAGGAGTTAGTCAGGGAGGTATTGGTGGGAAATGGGAGCTTTCTGACACCCCTCAAACCACATCACGTCCTGGATCCCCATCAGAAGGACCTCTCTTGCTCATGAGGCAGACCACGTCTAAAGGTGTTGACTTATGCACGCACAGAGGGCCTTCACCACCACTCACTCATAGTGGGGTCTGTGTGGTGTTTTGATCAAACACAACACAGATGAAACGTGCACTAGCCCTGCTGGTGAATTTCCTCAATCCACTTTTGCTCTGATCTCTGTGGCACCCGGTGTTAGCCAGGCCTCTGACGCCCACCAAAGCAGCCCCGCAATCCCAACCTCAGACCAGTGGCAAAGCAGCAAGGGTTAACCTGTTTTTCATGCAGCAAGCCTGGCTCGACCCTGAGAATCTTTTTCACATTTGCCCGCTTATTCATAACCCGAGCCCATCTGCTGCGCAAGTAACGATCAGCAGCTCCTGTTTCAGATGTCAGCCACCCCAGCTGTTTCTCTCTCTCTGCAAACACGAAGTGGGGGTTGCAATTACGCAAAATTAATATTCTGGCTTGATTATTGCTATGCAGAGAAATGAAGACTGGTGGATGAATCGCCTCTTGCCCACTGTCACTCCAGCCCCACAAAATGCACTGATGCAGCACAGCCCGGGTGAAACCCCTCCAGGAAAGCTCCAGTGACCCCTGGAGGCTGGATCGTGACTCACGCCACCTGCAAATGCCAAGGTGAGCCTGGTGTGTGGGGGGCAGTGACAACACACTTGGTCCACCAGGGCTTTGGGAGGGAAGTCAACACTGAAATTGAAGAGCGAGGTTTATATATGCCACTGTCTGCCCAGGTGGACTCTTAGATCTGTTTTGGTAGAGCCAGGAGTCACGTTAATCTCCCATCCACATTTTCACTGAGGGGAAATGCCAGGCACAATGTATCGTGGGGTACACGTTTCTCGCTCTAGCTTTTCTCCACTGAGGCAGCAGAAACTGAATGGTCTCTCCCATCACGACAGGGTACTTCAAGTATTTAATATATTTAAGCACCAAGACAGCTTCCTTCAGTCTCAGCATATATCTAAGCACTTTGTCTGGGGACTGTGTGGTACAAAGCTCAGCTGGGAATATTGCCTGCCCTCCCCGCTCTCCATGCTGACCAGCCCTGGGGCAAACAGACGACAGCGCAGACCCAGATCACTGGCCTTCAGGCACTTACTGTGGACTTGATCTTGAGCAAGCTGTGGGGCCTGTCTCTGGTCTCTGCCTCGGCCTCCTTATCTATAAAATGAAGAGAGGATTGTTGCAAAGACTAAAAGAGCTAATCAATACAAAGTGTGTGATACGGACTGGCAACATAGCAAGTGAAATGCAGGTGTCTCTGTGGTGATTTTCCTGTCTCCGAGGGTTTGCATGTGATGTATTTGAGGGGGCTCACTGGGGAAGGCCGCATAGAAGAGTGTAAGCCAAGCCCCGGTCAAAAGGGCAGGCAGTTAGTAGCCTGAGGGAAGATACACGCCGAAGCCATGTTCAAAGTTGAAGTCACCCAGAGTGGAAAGAATATAGGGTGCGTGATGAACGTGAAGGGAGACAGAGAAGGGGGAGTTCATTTTGCAACAGATCAGAAAAACCCTGAGTAGTAATCTATGGAATGAGGACTTATTCGTATAAAGAATGAGAAGGCTTTGGCAGTTTTGCAGTAAGAAAATAACCCAAACAAATCCATGCAAAACATTTTAAGACAAGCAAGAGGCTTTCCAACAACCCAGTTAGAAAGTGCTCCCTCATGGAGAAAGGAGGGTCCTCAGGGGCTGTTTCACTTGTTTTGTTCAACTTATTCTAACTTTCAATAAGCGTGCTGCATTTTCTAATGGAAATCATATTTTACAATGCAGCTTTTTTTTAACATGTGTAGCTAGATGCACATGTGAGTCTACATGCCTGGGCATGTGTGTGCATGCATGTATGTGTGTGCTATGTGTGGATGTGTGTGTGTGTGTGTTGGAAAGGAGATTGTAGATCTAGTAGGAAGCATCAAATCTTTATGCTAAAATTTTACTGACTTCTAGCCCTGTCCTCAAACCATCTTACCCATCTCAACTATTCTAGAATTTCTTTGACGGCAGCCCAATCCTTTTTTTCTGCTTGAGTATACGAGTCATGGTGGAAAAAGTTTGTGGGTGAAATCCCTCCCTGCCAGCTAGAGAGCACTATAAACTTAGGTGAGTTGTATAACCTGGCTCCCTCACTCATAAAAGGAGTAATTGAAAGGCTTATAAAGAGTATTCAAAGGATAGAATAAGACAGCAAAACCATTTAGCAACAGGCTTCATATGTACTATATACCCAATGGACACGTGTGCTTATTGTAGGAAGAATGGGGAAGAGGGAAGGCAGGCTGACATGCTCATAGCCAGATGTGAGGCAGACACAGCTCCCTCCCTCATCTAGGCAGTGAAGTGCGAGGGTTAAGCCTTGCGATCCCAGGTGCCAGCACCTCCGGCCGCTCAGCTTCCTGTGGTGCCCAGTGGACACTCAGACCATGCACCTGCTGCATGGAGTTACTGGGCAGATCCAGTGAGTTGGTGTAGGTAAAGTGGTGAGAACTGTGCCTGGCTTACAAGAACTACTGAAATTTCTTTACTGATACCACTAAAGAAGGAGAAAGGCAGAGAACGGGCTGGGAGAAGCAGGTGCCAAGGAGAAGCTAAGGGCAACCAGTCAAGGACTGGGGAAGCTGAAGAGCACCTTTTCTGAGGACCTGGCTCTGAGTACACAATTGTCCCTGTTGTGGTCACAGGTCCACTAGATGGGCATTCTAGGGTCATTTCCAAACTGGAGCTCAAGTCCATAATACCCAAAGTGCAGATCCTGAATATTCTAGGTTGCCCCACCATGATGACTTAGACGTATGCATTTTAATGCCATCATGATATATTAGAGGGCTGGGAAATGAGGGCAGGACACAAAGCTAGTCCCACTGCCTCTGAGGGACAGCTTGTCTGGGAATGAGCTGTGCCCCGTGTTGGGAAATGCCAATACACATCAACTGAAATCTGAGTTTGTAAAAGCCGAGTGCAGTTTTCTGGGAAAAAAAATTTTTTTAAAGAGTAAAAATAATCAATCATTTATATTATCAAAGGATTCTTTACTTCAGAGGAAAAGAAGGAAAGGAAAGGGGATAAAAAAGGATTCCCACATGGTCTTTTAAAATGGCATCCTTCCTGGTGCATTTCAATTCTGATTCCATTTGCAAATATTGAATTTGTGCTGCCACGTATAGACCACGTGTTCTAGAAGAGCGTTAAAAATGTGTAAAACGAGGCAGCCCGGTAGGAATGATAGGGAGGAGCAATTTAAACAAACCAGGGAGAAGGAGCTCTTTTCTTCCTGAAGAAACAGAGTAACTTAACTTGGAGAGAGTGAGCTTAAACATCAGCTGAAAAGCAGCTGCTCCTCCAAGAGGGCGAGCCAAAAGAGGGAGGCTGGACGCAAGTTGAGATGAGAGCTCTTTAGTCTTTTAATGCTCCTGTGTGTGGATAAAAGGGTGAGAAGGAGGGGAGCTTCTTTGGCACAAGCAGCGATTTCAAGCAGTTCTAGAAGTTTCTGCCTCACTGAATCTGATCTCCCCCCACGGCCGGCTGGAGCGGAGGACCAGGGCCAAACACATGGAGCAGGGATGTCGCGGCCGGCGGGTCACACACCTGTGAGGCCGAAGCCGCATTACGATCGTCAGAAGCTGCTTTTTGACTTAACCGATCACAGTTTTCCATCCCATATGTGCAAAGCATTTCATCCATTAGCATCTTCTTGGCTTTTTTTTTCCATTCAAAAAAAAGGCCAAAAAGTAAAATCCTCCCGCAAACAAACTCATCACACACAAATATTTTGCTTCTGAAATCCACTCCATTTTCTCCTGAAAGATTGGCATATTTTAACCTGTGCGGGCTCAGCGGCCCCCATCTGCTTTTGATTAATCCAAGTTCCCTCTTTTCTGGGTCTGAACCGAATGGCATGAAACAAAGTACTTTGCTGAGGGTTGTGGGGCACAACAGGGGGCCGCGAGCAGCTGTCTTGAAGGAGCTTATATTTTAATTTAATGTAATTTAATTTTAATTTAATTTCCATGCAACTCCCTGTCTGATTTCCTCAATTTCTACTGTAGAATACACTCCTCCCCCAACCAAAAAACAAAAAAAACAAAAAACATGATTTTAAACACTTGCAAACTGACACCGTAAATCCTGCACAGTAAAGGAAAGATACACAAGCACACAAAGATGCACAGCCATCCCAAATCACTATTTCACATTCTGCCCTGTGACATAGAAACAATATGTCACTTTTGGGAATCGAGGACAAAGGTCGTTTGACTTAAAGACAAAATGTTGCCCAGAAAAGCCTGGCCAAGTAATGATGGTTTCAACAGGGAGAGAGGCTGGGACAAGAGGAAGAGCGAAGGCCCCACTGCAGTGGCATGGGGTGAAAAGACAATGGTGTGCAAAGGGAGCAGAGTCCATACATGTTCAAAGGTCATTTTGCCAGACTTGGTAGTTCTCTGAACATGGAGGGATATGGTAAGTCTGTAGTCTTGGTTCACTCCCTGGTATCTGAGCAGGTCACTGAAGAGATGATGTGATGTTCATGGAAATGTTGCGTTCACAAAAAGCAGGTATGGGGCGGGAACACACTGTCTTGTTTGGGACAAGTTAAATGTGGGGCTACACTGGGAATTGTAGGTGTATATGAGGTAAGATTGAGTTAGCTAGTCTAACAAAAAGAACGAGAGAAAAGACCCAAATCAATGCAATTAGAAATTAAAAAGGTGAAATCAAAATGGATACTGCCAAAATCAAAAAGATTGTTAACAACTTACTTTGCAAACTTGTACCGCAATAAATTGCAGTAGTCAGAAAAAATGGATAGATTCTTAGATACATATGAATTACAAAACCAAACCAAGAAGATTTAAAAACCCTGAATAATCCAATGACAGGCAATAAAATTGAAGCAGTAGTAAAAAACCTACCAAGAAAAGCCCAGGTCCAGGTAGATTCACTGCTGAATTCCACAAAAACTTCCTGGAAGATACAGCATCATACTCCTCAAGCTCTTTAATAAAATTGCAAATGAAGGAGAACGCCCAAAGTCATTCCTGAAAGCAAGCATTACCCTGATTCTAAAACGAGACAAGGAGCCAACCAAAAAGAAAACTATGAACTAATTTCTTTAATGAATATGGATTCAAAAATTCTCAACAAGATACTGGCAAAAAGAATGCAACCAACCATCAAAAAGATCATCCATCATGACCAAGTAGGCTTCATCCAAGGGATGCAAGGATGGTTCAACATGCACAAATCAATAAATGTAATACATCTCATAAATAGCAACAAGGATAAAAATCACATAATCCTCTCAACAGATGCAGGAAAAGCCTTTTGACACAATCCAAAATCCTTTCTCGATAAAAACACTGAAGAAAATAGATGTAGAAAGACCTTATCTCAATTTGATAAAAGCCTTTTATGACAAACCTACTGCTAATACCATATTAAATGAAGAAAAACTGAAAGCTTTTCCTCTGAAATCAGGACAAATAAGGATGTCCTCTGTCACTATTCCTGTTCAACATAGCACTTGAAACATTAGCAACAGCATTAGCTTCCCTGTATACTAATAATGAACTGACTGAGAATAAAATTAGGAAAAAAATACCATTCGCGATAGCATGAAGAAAAATTGAATACTTAGGAATTAATCTAAATAAAACAAAATGAAAACTTCTACAATGAAAATTATAGGACTCTGAAAAAGGAAATCAAAGAGGACATCAGAAAATGGAGAGATATCCCCTATTCCTGGATAGGCAGAACAAATACAGTCGAAATGGCCATACTTCCAAAATTGATATACAGATTTAATAAGTCCCAATCAAAATACAGCAATCTTTATAGAACTGGGAAAAAAAAAAGTCTTAAAATTCATGTGGAACCAGAAGAGACCCAGACTAGCAAAAGCAATTCTAAGTAACAAGAGCAAAGTGGGAGGCATCACAATCTCAGACTTCATGTGATATTACAAAGCTACAGTGATAAAAAAAAAAATTTAAAAAAAGTACAATATTGGCACAGAAACAGACATGAGGGTCAGTGGAACAGAATATGTGAGGCAGAAACAACTTCAAGCACATTCAAATATATGATGTTTGATGAAGAAGCTAAAAACATACACTGAGGAAAGATAGCTTATTTAATAAATGATGTTGGGAATACTGGCTATCCACATACAGAAGATTAAATCTAGACCTATATCTCTCACCATTTACTAAACTAAAATCAAATGGATCAAGGAACTAAATGTTAAAACAGAAGCACTTAACTTACTGGAAGATAAATTACATAAAACCGTTGAAGTCATAGGCACAGACAAGGACTTTTAAAACAGAACCTAGGTTGCACAGGAAATAGTATGAGAAATCAACAAATGGGACATTATCAAATTAAGAAGCTTCTGCATAGCAAAAGAAACAATGAACAGAGTTAAGAGAAACCTTGCAGAATGGAAAAAAATTTTTGCCAGCTATTCCTCACACGGAGGACTAATATCCAGAATATATAAAGAACACAAAAAAATTAGACCCCCAAAATAAAGACTTATCAAAAATGGGCAAGGGAAATGAATAGAAACTTCACTGAAGCATAAATGGAAAATAAATACATGAAGAGATGCTCGATATTGCTGGCCATTAGAGAAATGCAATTTAATACAACACTGAGATTACATCTTAGAGAGAATGGCCATTATCAAGGAATCAAATAACAAATGATGATGAGCCTTCAGAGAAAAAAGAACCCTCTGCCCTATTGGTGGGAATGTAAACTAGTACAATCACTACGGAAATCAGTATGGAGATTCCTCAAAAGCTAAAGTTAGAAACTCCATTTGACTCAATTATTCCCCTTCTAGGTATCTTCCCAAAAGAGTTAAAGACATTATATTACACTGATATATGCATACCCACTTTTACAGCAGCACAAGTCATAATAGCTAAATCGTGGAAGCAGCCTATATGCTCAGCCACAGGTCGATGGAGCAAGAAGAAAATGTGATATTTACACACATTGGAGTATTACTTTGCCATAAAGAAAGATAAACTTGAGTTATTTGTAGAAAAATGGATGCCCCTTGAGACCATGATGTTAAGTGAAATAAGTCAGTCCCACAAGTTTAAACACTGATGATTTCTCCTATATGAGAAAGCCAAATTACAAATGAAGAGCAAAATAAAAGATAGATAATATGAAGTAGGAGGTAGATCTTTCTCAAATAGGCAGAGGATCAAGACATAGAGGGAGAAGGGGGGCAAGGGAAGGAAAGGGGATGAAACTAAGAATTAGGATGTGTTGTGTACACGTACCAACTCCCTGCAAGGAATGTTAACATTATGTATTGCAAACACGTACTAATAAAATTATAACATGAGATAAGATTGAAATGCAGTCAATGTTGACATTTTAAATCATTTGTTATAGGAAAAGACCCATTGCCATCAGTTCCCCTCGAAATCCTTCACTGGGTTTGAACACACTTATCCCTTTATTCTTGCCACTTTCTGAAATAGTTCTGCAAGTCTTCTTTCTTGACTGTCTTTAGTTGCACTGTCATGGCTGCCTCTATGTCTTGAATATTTGAATCGTTCAAAATGTTTACCTTTCATGGCCGTTTTAACCTCAGGGAAGAGCCAGAGGTCACACAGTGCCAGACTCAGTGAGTAAGGTGGACACAGCGTCATGTTTTCTAGCCTGCCTTTCCACGTTGGATCGCACCGGGAGCAGCATTTATAGAGTAGGTTTTCATATCCAGGCTTGTAAAAACACTCACAAAACAGGACTTCCAAAACTGCTTCGAAAAGTGGCAAGAATTGTGGGATAAGTGTATTTGAAGCAAAGGGGACTATTTTGAAAGGCATCCGTGGCAATGTGTTTTTTATTGTAATAAATTTTTAAAGTTTAAATATTCACCATATATTTTTATCACACCTTTTATGTCCAGCCAATTGTTGCTGAGGTAGAAGAGCCAGAAACTGAGAGGAGCGGACATTGCTGGGAGACATCAGGCAAAGCAGAAGAATGAGTGAAATCATGCCTGTCAAGGGTAAAGAGGACCAGCGGACCAGTGGGCAGCCATGGTGGAAGGAACTGGCATACGGTAAGCAAGGCTCTGCAAAATGGTTCTTCTGTCCAGAGCCTCAAGGTCATGACTGGGGAGGATCACGTTCTAAAGGTTTGGAGAGTTTGGTGAGGGGTGCCAGGAAGGAGTAACAGCAAGTGTATCTGTATTAGTTAGCTTTCCTGTCATTACCATACCTGGGACACAATACCTGACCCACACACACAATTCATAGGTTTAATTTTGCTAATAGTTTCAGGGGATTCAGTCCATGGTTGCCTGGCTCCAAGACAGCAACCTCTTGGCAGAAGAGGGTAGTGTAACAACACTGCTTAGTTCATGGTGGCTGGGGAGCAGAGCAAGGGAACAGTGCCAGAGAGGATGGGGCAGGGACCAGACATAGACCCCAAGGCTATGGCTCCATGAGCCACCCAGACACACTAGAATTGTGCTTCACCAGTCCCTGGAGTGGATCCCAAGCCAATCGAGTTGACACTCCACCCTAACAACTACAGCAACCATACAGATGGTCCCATTAACCCCGGGATTTGCTCTCCAGTGGCATAGACTTACATCACAGAGGAGATTAGAAAAGTATTTGAGGTGGAACCACACTAAATCCACGTGCATTCCTAAGAAACTCACAGGGTATTGTTCTAGTCTGAAACCACATTGGTGTAAAGCTCCTTTGTTTATGATTAATTTACCCCCCTCACCAACTTCTGAGCTCAGAGAGAAATATAAATTTTCTCATAAAGAATACACATGGTTTAAATGTGTGTTTCCATTATTACTGCTCCATCTTAATCTTGATATCCTCACTTTTGGAAACTTTGCCCACCTTGGCTGAATGACGTCTGTCCCATTCCAGGTAAACACAGCTCATCTTAGTGGCGGAGAGTGTGGCCTCCACACGGCACAGCTATGATTCACTTCCTAATCCTGCCGCTTGCTAACTTCATCTCTGTTTCCCCACGTCTAAAATGGAAATAAAAATACTACCTCTCTTGTCCATTTATTATGGGAATTAAACTAATCAATACACGTGATGTGACTGTCACAATGCCAAACACACAGCAATGTTTGTTTGTTTGTTTTTGTTTGTTTGTTTTTTGTGGCCCTGGAGATTGAATTCAGGGCCTTCAAACTGAGCTGCATCCCCAGCCCTTTTAAATTTTTTTTTTTAATTTTGAGACAGGATCTTGATAAACCACTATAGTGCCCAGTTGCAATCTTCCCATCTCATTCTCCCAGAATACTGGGATTACAGGCAGGTGCCACCACAACAGGCTTCACGAGGTAACTTTACATAAACGCGTGGTACTTTTGTGGCCTTGGTTGTTACTATCTACCTGCATAAGCCTCCTGCCGGACAGCTCCCCCTACTCCCACAGTTGAGTGACTCCTGGGGAACCGAGGCTCTGTGAGGCCAGCCTCACACATGAATGTTTCCCCAAAGCCTCGTGTGTTGAGAGTTAGGGCTTTGGGAAAGTGATTGGATCGTGGAGCCGGTATAGTCATGGGTGGATTTATCCACCGATGAGTTCATCACTAAATGTGTGTGTAGGAGGTAGGGCCTGGTTGGAAGAGGTGGGTCACTGGAGATGTGCCTATGGAGGGTATAACTCCCTCCCTGCCTCCTTTTTCTCTCTGCTTCCTGGTCACCGTGAATACAGCATCTTTCCTCCTCCACATCCTTCTACCATGTTACTCCCTTGGAGCCAGCTGACCATAGACCTAATCTCTTCGACCACAAACTAAATTAAAGCCCTCCTCCTCCATTAAGTTGTGAGTGTTGTCGGGTATTGCATCCCAGTGATGGACTATCTGACAAATACACTTGGGCTGCAAAGATTGCACTTGGTTGAAAACCACTGCTCCAGTGTCTCATGAAAAGCTCGGGAAATTCTGCCTCTAACATGCACTACCAACATGACTGTGCATTGGTTTGCTCATTGGCAAATGTATCAACCACGTTGCATTGTTAAAATCTTAGCTGAAATTTAAAAATTTTTTTTTTAAAAAAAAATTTGAGCCAGAGTTTCCCTAAAATGCTAAGTTGCCTGGACTAAGCCAAACTTGCCTCGGCCTCCCAGAGTGCTGGGATTACAGGCATGTACCATCATGTGCAGCGTTTTTTTTTGTTGTTGTTGTTTTTGTTTTGTTTTTTTTTCCTTTTAAACAGAAGTAGAAATGGAGACTCAGAAACATTAAATAAACTGTCATATTCTCAGCTCAGGGGACCAAACAGGGGTTCAAGCCCAGACTACCTGCCACTACAGCTACATGTTCTCAACCAGCTTTCCTGGGAGGAGAAGTCGGGGGGCTTCCAGGCCTGGAGAGTGCTCTGGTCTCAACTGCCCAGGGTCCTCGAGGGGTGAGAGGGACCACAGCTTGGTGACTCTCCCATGACAGGAACTCAGAGCCCATCCAGGCAGCAGGGGCTAGAGAGGCTCAGCCAGGCGGCCACAGCAGTTCTCTGGCATCTGACATTGTTTGTTGGCCACCACAAGTGGTCACTGTCAAGAATTACTATTTGTGTGTCTGTGAGTCACAATATACCAGATTCATAAAAGCCAGATATCGCAGCTGACCCAGACGAGGCCCTCAGCCCAATCCCACAGGTTTTGTGTGTCAGGCTTATATCCATTCATAAGACACCTCCCTCCTGTGATATAAGTCTCGAGAAAAAAATAAATAGAAATATCTGAAGTCGGTTGTGCAATTCTGAGACAAGATTCAATTGATTTCCAAGCCTTTCCCCCCACGCCTCTCATACTTTAAATTCTGGATTAATTCTTCCATGGTTCAAAGCAGAGGTGGGGACATAATGTCCATCATCCAGCCCAGAGGAGGAAACAGGAATTGAAAGACATAAGTAGGTGAGCACAGAATAACAACATTATTTTTTGCTGTTGTAAATGTTAAAGCTACAAAGTATGTGCCACTAAACCCCTCTCCCACTCTCCCTTCATTCCCTTTACTACTTCTAAGCTTTGGACCAGGCTACTTTCTCAGAAGCACAGCTGAAAAATCCTTAAAAACACACGCAGGCAAACACAGCAGTCTCAGGAACCGGGGTGTCTGGAGTAAGAATTAGAGAGGTTCAAGTCGGCTCCCCCTTGTTAAAATTACAGCTGCAGCGAAGATGGTACAGTATATCAACCGGGACTCAGGAAACTCATCCGGTTCTCAAGAAGGAGAAAAAACAGCTGTGCTGGATCAGACAGAAGGTGGAGGGCGCAGCGCCGCATTCCCCATCACCACTTGTCCGGGAAGAAGCATCCGAGATGCCCAGCTGCGCGGCGGATTCCAGGGCGCCTGGGTCGAGGCACATGAGTACGTCACTGTGCCACCGTCTAAATGACAGGTGTACATTTAAAAAATAATAACAAATGCCCAAAGGAGCCTCTGCATTTAGCAGTTTTTCATTTTCATTTTTGTTTTCCTCCAGGGATTGAAATTTAATCGCTCTTTTAACAAACTAGAGCTGGGAGCTGGGTCCCCCCCACCCCTCTCTCTCTGTCTTTCTGTCCCCAGTCTACTGTATGCTCAGTGTGTCTCCCATAGATACGCTCAGCTGATTATGACGCCCCTGTGCATTGTCAGTATGGAAATGCATTTGGGGGCAGGTGCTTCCCCTGCAACGCACATGCGCGTGCGCACACACACACACACTCGCACACACAGAAGTCCACAGCTACAGTGACACTGCTAATCCCAAGGTACAGTGTTTGTCAGGTGGTGACAGCAAAGGAATCTCTTTGCAGAATGCACCCAGCATGGGATGTCTGTCCACCTGAGTGTGTGTGTGTGTGTGTGTGTGTGTGTGTGTGTGTGTCCAGCTCCCCTGTAAGGTTGTGTATTTCCGGAGGGTCCTACTTCGACAGTCACAGGAGTGATGCAAACTCATTCGGTAGCTGTTCTAAGACACTTTGGCTCAGGGCTAAGCTCGCCCCTGTCTCCCCGGCGTCCTCCCTGACATTTCTCCCCTCCCCAAGAGGCACTTCTGGTCAGTGAGGCAACACAAACATCCTTCTCCAGCTGCGCCCCATCCCTGAGCCTGATGACCTATGTTATTGGCCAGCACAGAGTCATTTTTGAGTTTAATTCATGTCCGGTTAGACACAAAGATATTTTTAAGACTGCTTTGTGGGGGGTGAGGACACATCAGGGGTCACTCCAAATTCATTCCAAATTGGAGCCTCGAAGGCCAACCCCACAGAGAGGCAGAAGGAGGATATGAGTCACTCCCCAGGCCCGACGAGCTCTTGTAATATACTCAGACTCTTTCTCCCATCAAAGAAAGCCAGGGACTATGGCTGAGCTTCAGCTACTACTTGAAATCCAAGTCCTGCTTCCAGGAGCATCCACCCCTCCAACTCCGGAACAGGCCATATCCTAATGACACATGTCCACGCACTGGACTGTCCTTGAATGATACAAACAGTTGACGAAAACCATTTCTCCAGGCCCTCGCTGTCCTGTCGTGGCCCTCCGAAAGTCAACCATTGAAATAAGATGATTCGGCAAATTTTTAGGAATCACTCCTTTTCCCCACTCCCCATCCTTCAGATGTATTATTTTCAAGTGAATTGGTAGATAAACTTAGAATTGTATAATCTGTCTCTTATTGGCCAATACTTGTTAGATTTATATAGTCACTCATCTCTCCGATAATCCATCCAGAATCGACAGACAGGAAATTCAGGAACCAGACACGGTTCCTCTCTGATGGACCGGTGGGATGTGAGAAAACAAGGCGATCAAGTGGCACCCCAATCCCGGTCTTAGGAACTCAGCTACAGTGCATAGCACAGGTGGTCAGTGCCACCTGCAGGCAGCAGGAAGCCTTCTGAGACCTGATAAGCAGGTATTTCCAGGCAGGAAAGTGGGCAAAGTCATGAGAGGCAGTGAGGGCTCTTCAGGCCATGGTACTTTGTACCTCTCGCCCTTACTCATAGTGGTTTTTCTGCCTAATATTCCTGAACTCAGCATTAAGGAAGCATCTGGCACACAGTAGGCAGCTAATAAATGTACACTGAAGAATTTATGAATGAATGCAATAAACAGTTAAACAAAAGATAGGACTTTAAAAAAGCAATAAATAAAAGAAATCAGTGTGGCAGTTCCTCAAAAACACTAAAAGTAGAAATTCCACTTGACCCAGCTGTATCTCTAATGGTATATTCCAGAAAGAGTTAAAGTCATTGTACTACAGCGACACATGCATGTCCTTGTCTATAGCAGCACAGTTCACAGTACTAAGCTCCGCAAACAGCCTACATGCCCATTAATAAATGAATGCATAAAAAAGGTGATATGCATGTACACTGGAATTTTATTCAGCCATAAAGAAGAATGAATTCATGTCATTTGCAGGAAGATGGATGGACATTGAGACCATAACATTCAGTCAGACACAAAAAATTAAATACGTATTGTTTCTTTTATATGAGAAACCCAAAGTGTCACTAAATGAGTAAAATAAAAGAGAGATGATAGGAAACAGGGAAGTAGACTTTTTGGAGATAGGGAGACAAATGATCAAGATATACTTTATATGTGTACCAATTCCCTAGAGCAAATGTAAATATTATGTATTGCAAATCTAAGCCAATAAAAATTGCAAAAATTAAAAGAATTTTAAAAATAAAAGTGGGAGCAACTGCTGAGGAGGGTGAGTAATCCCAGGGTAGTTGAGAAGCCTGTACTGGTCTACAGTATGGATACTGGTCCGCAGTGCTGACACTGGGCTCCAGAGCTGACACCGGGCTGCAGTGCTGGTCCATGGCAGACATGATCAAAGCACCACAGAAATCTTTCCGCTTGGGTTAAGTGGCAAAGGACTCCCAGCTATCCCCAACAGAGTTTGGCTGGCAAAGAGAATGGAACTGATTTGCCATTTGCTTGTAGATCATCCTTATAAGAAACTGGACAATGAAGAGTAACATAAATAAATACCCATTGAGCATTAGACACGAAGGCTTTCCCCATAAAGAACCTTTGAATACACAGCACCTGGAGAAAGAACATGAACTAGAACATCTGCACGTGTCCCCTGCATGTGCTATGGTGACTGAGGAAAAACGTATTTCAATTCATTTCAAAGTTGTTTTCATTTCTGTTTAACAGGCGCTTCGGACTGCCTGTGGTGGCCGCACAGCCGTCACAGCTCGGGGAACTGTGAAGTACAGGGCTCCGGGGAAGCGGCGGAAGGACGGACTTTTCAAAGTCAGTGATTCAGAGAAGTGTACAGGATGCAGAGCTGGCTTTGCAGGAGTGGTTCTTGATCGTATGTGCAAGAATTGGTATAGAAATGACATTTTAGGGAGGAAAAAAATAACCTGGCAAATACATAAAAATAAAATGGAGGGAAGAGGAATTACAGGGTGATTAATATGCAGAAGGCTCATATTAATCCTGAATTTGCGGAACGCCGAGTATGTCCTGGGCACGAGGTCACTAAATGCTCTCTTAGTCACAGATGGCGTCAGGCACAACAAGAATCAAACAGTGGTGCTCACGTTTACATATTTTGGGGCTTTAAAGAAAATCAGTGATGTTTTCACTTTTGGGAACCAGAGATCATGAGTCACGGCTCCTTCTTTAAGTCTGTTCGGTTCTGGAGGAACAGCTGGAACCTTGGCTCAGCCCGGGATTGTCCTCCTGCCTGTTCTAGGGAAAGGTGTGCAGCCAGACTCCTGCTTCCAGGAAATGAAATAGAATGAACCCCTAGAAAAAAAGTATTTAATTGCTTTGATCTTCAGTTTTCTCATCTGCAAATGGGCAATACTAGTAGTATCAACCTCAACAGACTGTTATAATCACTAGATAATATCTAAGAGTCCAGCCAGATATGCAGAAAGTGCTCAGTATACAAGAACTATGACGTGAGGATAGTAAAACCATGCTTGTAACATTGAGGGTACCTCTGGATCACCTAGCTCCCAAAAATATAGATTTCTGGTCCTATTCCCATCTGGATTCTGTGGGCCTAGGGAGGACCTGAACATGTGTTCCTAGTGATAACACTGGCCTAGATACCACTCCGCGAGGCCTCCACACTGCGCCACACTGCCTTTCTCCGCTGTGTCTTGTCATACCCGCTCTGGGCCTTTCCCTACTCCTGCTGGGGACCCTAAACAACGCCCGACTTAGGGAAGGTTAATAAACTCATCGGAGAAGCATTTTAAATTGCATTTTAAATCACCTACTCTTATGGTTTAGTATGAAATGTCCCCCCAGATTTCCTTGTGTGTGGAAGGTGATTGGATCATGGGTGCTACATTCATCAGTGGATTCATTGTTGATGAGCCTCGTATCTGAAGGTGCTGTTAGGAGGTGGGCCTGGGCGGAGGCAGGTCCCTGGAGTGTGAACTGGAAGGGTGTATTCTGGTCCCGGGCTCTTCCCTTCTCTCTCTGCTTCCTGGCTGCTGTGGGAGGAGCAGCTATCCTGTGCCCCAGGCCCTCCCACCGCGCCTTTTCTGCCTGGATCCAGCTGACCGTGGACAGAAATTGTGAGCCAAAATAAACCTCCTCTTTAAATTGTAGGTTTTGAGTATTTTGTCCCAGCAATGGGAAAGTGACTAAGGCATCCACTAATTTACTACCCATTAGTTCATGTAAATGAAAGGAAATATCAAAGTGGAGAAACTATTTTAGGCACTTAGAATCCTGAAGGGAAAATATAGAGAGGAAAGATTTAGTAATAAGGCTTTCGAAGCCATACCTCTTCTATGGTGAATTTTTGTTTGTTTGTTTTTGAAATTTAGGGATTTCTTGGCTAATCAAATGCAGTCTATATTTCTACTTAGCTAAAAGGCCAAGAGCTGTTGTTTGTCTCGTGAATAGCACAGAGTCCAAGTTCCTTTTTTACAGTCTTCCTCCTTCCTCTTCCAACCCTGCAGATCTTCCTAGGACAGGCCTGCACCATACGCTCGAGGCCAGCTTTGACCAACATTTCCACAACGGACAAACTTGTTTAACGCCCAGCCTGAGCACAGATGAAGTGGGATTAGTAAAAGGTCAGGTACAGTTTCCAAACTTTGATATTTCCCCTTGATGTCCCCTTTTTGTTTGTTTTGCAGTACCGGAGATTAAAACCAGAGCCTCCACACTGGCCTACATGCTAGCTCTTTTCTTTTTATGCTAATTTTTTTTTTTTATCCATTTGTTTTTTGAGACAGAATCTCACTAAATTGCCCAGGCTGGGCTTGAACTTGAGATCCTCCTGCCTCAGCTTCCCAGAGTACTTGGACTACAGGATGCACCAATATGCTTGCACCCTCACCCTCTGGATATCTCGATGTTAAGACTAAAGAATAGAAAATCCTAACCCATGTCTACCACTCAAGGATCTTGAAGTTGCTGAGTGAGTATATAGTAAAGAAACCTAAATATTCAGGGAAAACTAATTTTCCAACAAAATATACAACGTAAGAAAACTTCTGAGATGAATTGGGAAATACTGGCTGGGGAAAGAAAGAGCAGTATATTGGTGATTCATCTAAATAATTCTAAGGGTCGGGGATTTAGCTCAGCCTTTACAGTGCTTACCTAGCAAGGCCCTGAGTTCGATCCCCAGCACAAATAAATAAATAAATAAATAATTCTATCCCACCCCCAACACTTATCCCTGGTGGAGAATAAGAAGGTGACATCTTCCTCAGACAAACCTGCCTTGGAAGACAGATCCATTGTATAGGAGACCCCCACAGATGCATCAGAAGCAGCCTTAAAACACTGCTGGCCTGTAGAATGTGGTATGAACCTCATACCAAACGTATAAGTAGAGAAGGAAGGACCACAAAACTCATGTCGCTGGTTTTTGCCAAGAAACAAAGCGACTTCCACATAACCTCATTTCTTCTGCACTCCAATTGGCCCTCACCAGTGTGTGTTAAAGAACATGTAAGTAAAGGCAAACACAACTTACTGAGTGCCTTCTGTGTGCTAGGGACTGTACAAATAATGGTATGTTCTTTGACCCTCAGCAGTAAGGAAATGTACTTCTGTATGGATAAATGAGCTGGGGGCTTCACAGGGGAGGGGCCGTGTGTTTAAAGTTAGTGACCAGGCTAGGATTAGAACCCGGGCCTGTCTGAAAACTGACTCCAACTGTTGCTGTCAACAAAAGATCTGTTCGTAAAATTTTTAATTAGGCTGAAGTATATATAAGAAAATTCACCATCTTAACCATTTTGAATGTGTAATTCAGAAAAAAATGAAATTCAGTAGTGTTAGATGTATTCATATTGTTGGATAATCAAAACTTTTTCATCTTGCAGAACTGAAACTCTGTAATTATCAATTAATGCTAACTTCATTTTCCCTTCCCTCAGTCCCCTGGAAGTTACCCTTTTATTTTCCTTTTCCTATGAATGTGGCTACTCTAGATACTTCGTATAAGTTGAACCACACAATGTTTGCCTGTTCTGTCTGGCTCATTTCACTTGGCCTACTGTTTTCAAGGTTCATCCCTATTGTACCAGGTGTCAGATTTTCCTCCTTTTGAAGATGGAATAATATTTTCATTTTATGTATATGCTGCATTTTCCTATTCAGCTATATATATATATATATATTGCTTCTACATTGTAACTATTGTGAATAATCCTATAAATATGGATGTACCAATTTTTATGAATACATCCTCGGAAGTGAAATTCCTCACCCATATAGTTCTTCTGTTTTTAATTTTTTTGAGGGAGCATCACATGCTTTCCATTGTCATTTCACCATTTCACATTCTCACCAACAGTGCTTAAAGGTTCCAATTTCCCCACATCCTTCTCAACTCTTGTTATTTCCTGTTTTTGCTCTTGTTTTCATGGTAGCCATCTTAATGAGGTTTAGAATTTGAGTTTGCGTCTCCATAATGACTAATGATATTGAACCTCCTTTTGTAGGCTTATTAACTACTTGCTTACCTTCTTTGGAGAAATAGCTATTCAAGTTTTTTTCCCATTTTTCCACCAGGTATTTGCTTTTCTTGTTGTTGTTTAGTTATAAGAGTTTTGAAATATTTTGTCTATGAACTCCCTACCACATATATGGTTTGCAAGTGATTTTCCCATTCTCAAAGTTACATTTCACTTTCTTAAATGTATCCTTTAGTGCATAGATGTTACAAAAATTTTGATGCAGTACAACTTACCTGCTTTTTTTCCCCCTTGTGATGTCTGAGTTTTGATATCCTTTTCAAGAAATGACAGCCAAATTCCTAGTCACTGAGATTTCTCCCAAATTTTCTTCTAAAAGTTTTGTAGTATTAGCTGTTATGATGAAATCTTTGATTCATGTCGAGTTAATTCCTGCACACTCTGTAAGGTAGTGATTCAACTTCATTTTTTTACAACATGGATATTAAATTCCCAGAATCATTTATTGAAAAGATTGTCTTTTCCCCATTGAAAAGTGGGAAGATTCTTCGTATCCTTGTTAAAAGTCACTTGGCCACATATGCAAGAGTTTATTTTTTGAACTTTCTGTTCCATTTAATTGCTCTAAAATGTCTGTCTTTATGCTAGTTTCACACTGTTTTGATTACTATAGCTTTGTAATAAGCTTTGAAATTGAGACGTTCAAGTCCTTTAACTTTGTTCCTTTGTTCTTCAACACGGCTTTAACCACCAAAAGACACATTTTGAAGAAAAAAATAAAGGCTATTCAAGTTTAAAAATAGAATGGAATCCTTAAATGCACACGTTCTGCTTGGCTTGGCTATGAACAACTAGTACAGATAGAAACCATAGCATCGGAGAGTGTCGCCCCTCCTCCGTAAGTTAGGTCAGCCTGGTTTCGAATTAGTGCTGTGGTGCCTCTCTCTTCCCTTTACTTCTCACCCTGTCTTTTGGCTAAGTCAGCATCTCTGAGTGAGATGGTCTCGCTACATTCACATCCTCGAAGCCAGGAGTCACAGAGCAGCAGATCCAGAGAAGGCAGTGAACAAAGAGACGGCAAGCACCGTAGTGCTGTGACCATTCAAGAAAGGGAGTTGCCTTTCCAGTTTCCATTTAGTGGCAGAAGGTTAGAAGCTGGCAGAACAAAACCCCCAAATTCCCTGGGAGATACCTTTTGCATTCCCGAGCAGTGTGACTGGATACGGAAACCTTTCTGCATCCCTTGCAAAGATGCACAGTAACAAGAAATATGAGAAGAGACAGTATCATTAGCACATTTGGAGAGAGCGGTGAGACGAATCCGTAGAAGCTTGGAGACTGATCCCGATGGCAAAGCCAAGGAAACTTGAGCAAAGAAAACAAGTATACAAGACGGGAGAAGAAAGCACACCAGAGAGTGCTATGGCAAGTGTGGGCAGAAATGTGCTCAGACCGGAGGGCTAACTCTGAACGAAGACTATCCTCAGTTCCCGGCTTCCTGAGGGGCCCAAGGCCAAGGCTGGAAAGCAGGGAGAGGAACCGTCTTCCCCACTTTACCTCTGCCTCACTCTCTCCATCACTGGAGCCCTCTCCTTCTCAAGTATTCCTTGATGATCACAATTGTGGTCTCCCCTTCCAGGAAATCCTTAAATTCTAAATTAATCCTCCCCATCCAAGCCCTACATCCCACTACACCAACCGCCAATATAGTGTAAACACATGCACGCACATGACCCTCCTGCACGCTCCTTGATCTTTATCTCACAAAAGAGCCAGTTCCCTAGTGTCTGGGCTCCCCCCACGGGAAGACCGAGAAGTTGGCTTCCAAGGCAAAACCCTCCGTAAGGATTTGCCTCTTAATGCCTTCACGCTGATGGAGCAGAGAGTCGTAGAGGACTTGGAATTAGAAAAGGGGACTGTGGTGGAGGAAGAACTTCCCACAGGGAAGTTAATGAAATGACAGAACAAAAACACATGTGAAAGAAGTAACACAACGGTACGATGTATGAAGCACATTATATTTACCGGGCTCTAATTTGTGTGAGCTATACGTACTATCTCAGTTACTTCTTTTTTGTCTGTGGCACTGGGGGCTTTCACACTGAGCTACACCCCCAGCACTTTTCTATTTTTTATTTTGTTTTGAGAAAAGTTCCCACTGAGTCACCAAGTTGTCCGGGGTAGGCTGGAACTTGAATCATCCTGCCTCAGCCTGGTAGAGTGCTAGGATTACAGGCATATTCCACCACGCCTGGCTTCTCAGTTAATTCTTATAAGCATTACCATCTTCAGCTTGCTAGCGATGAAACTGAAAACAGATGACACCCAGTGTGTTCTCTTTTATGGAAACTGTGAGATAGGGGCCGGGAGACAGAGGTTTGGCCTCCTGTGATGAATATGTTCCCCTTCGGCAGCTATGGCCAACTCACAGGAAGTTCAAATTGGGTCTGCTAGCTCATTGCGCAGCATGGTAATCCTCTGTGGACGAAAGCGGCGACCTTTCCCTTCCCTCTCCAAAGCATATATTGGTTGCAGAAGCGTTGGGAGTACTGGGCGCATTAACAGTCAGGGAAATACGACTGTTGTGCTTTTCAGTGCCACAGCCACGTCCCACATGCGAGTGAGCTCATGGTCAGGCAGGCTTGGGCAACCTCACTGGGCCTCCATTTTGGAGAGTCGACACCTCCATCTGCTGCTTGCGGAGCTGTGGAAGTCAGGCAAGAATAACAGGAACATCAGCACACAACAAGCATTGGCCGGAAGCCTCCAGGTCAGAAGACTGGAGGGAGTTCTCCACGGAGGCCTGCAGAAGTTCCACCCAAGAATGAGAGGAGAAGAGAAAAGAAGGGCAGGGGACACCCTCAGCTGTCTGAGCCCTGGAAGGGTCATGCGAGCCGCCCACTTCTCAATATCTTCTCCCAGCTCTCCCCCGCCCCCTCCGTTTTAAAGCTTTCTTAGGAGGAAAAATAAGAACTTCCCCCCCGCCGCCCTTTCCAGGGTGTGTATGCATTAGAAGACAATTCTTTTCCTTTCCTGTATTCTGTGACCCAACAACATCCCCTCATAGCAACTGCACTTTTATGTGGATTAAGAACCAAATGTTGAAAACATAACAGAAAAAAGAATCTTATTGCAGTTTCCAACCTCATACCTGCCAAGAACTGAGAGCTTCAGGAAAGTTAAATCAATTACTTAAGAAGTTTCCATTTTTTCAGCTTTTCTCAAAAAAAATTGGAAGGAGACTTGAATCTACCTTTCCAAAAAAAAAAAAAAAAGTATATACAAGACAGTGAACTGATAACTAAGGCATTTCCACGGGTTACCTGTTAGCTGTGTGACTGCTAGAAATTTTCCAAGAACACACAATTAACTGCAGAAGGCTTTCTGACATTACAAGTGAAGCAGCCCTTTAATTAGTGATCACGCCTAGGTTAGTTGAGAAATTTGCACTGTTCTCTTATCATTAAATACGGTTATTCAGAGTTCAGTGTTCTGAAGCAAAAAAAATCAGTGTATGGACTTCATTGTCTTTTTCCTGGAATCTTATGAATATTATGTGCTGTATTATTCATTAAAAGCTTCACTGATCACTAGGCATTGGGAAATGTACAAGGAAGGTGGAAGAAGGGTGGTTGGGTTTGTGTACACCATGCGCCTCTATAAAAATATCACACTGAACTCCTTTAGGACATGCGATTAATACATAGTAATAAAAATAAATGATTCATTTAAATTAATTCACTCCTACTGAGGTTTGTTGAATGCCTCGTATGGGAATTCAGAATCATAAAGAATTCAGGAGTTCAGAATTTAGAGGGCAAGACAGGCAAGCAAAGTGCACAGACACATGTGAGCCATGCTTCGAGAGAAGGTGTTCACATGGGGAAAGTGTGATTCTCCTCGAGAGGGGCAGAAAGAACTAGAGTGGAATGTTGGAGACAGAGTGGGCAGGTGAGGAAGATAATCCACAGAGAAGCGGCTTCCTTTGTGCTACCAACTTGATGTGCTCACTGTATTTCAGCTCCAAACACAGAGTCAGCTTCAAGTCTTGCAGGATTAGTCTTTCTTACAAGTGAGGAAATAGAGACAGTGAGAGACAGAGCTGCGTGTCTAAGGTTTCAAAAATAGTAAAACACAGCTTGGCTGCAGGGATCTAGCTCACAGTCTGAGCAGGTGTCAGAGTTCCTGTTATGGTTTAGGTCAAGATTGCCCCCAAAGGCCTCACGTGCTGATAGGCAGGGCTTTGGGCCTGTGATTGAGTCTTGGGGACTTACCGTTGACTTGCTGTTAGGATGTGGGGGCTGCTTGGAAGTGGCAAGTCACTGGGGATGTGGCCTGGAATTTTTCTCCCTTGCCAGCTCCCCCTTCTCTCTCTCTGCTTCCTGGTCACCATGACCCGAGCAACTTTGCTCCACCAGACCCTTCCACAGTGCCCTTCCTGCCAAACACGGACTGGAAACATAAGCCAAAATAAACCCCTTCTCCTCTGAGTTGCAGGATTTGTGTCCCAGTGATGAGAAAGTGAATAATACACTCCTGCACAGGTGTGTGTCTAGGAAAGTAGCAGCTGTGTATAGAATCCTGGAGTAATGAGAGAGTGGCTAAGACATTAATAAAAGCTCACAACCATGAAAATCAAGAAAGAAGAGACTCGTAAAGAATGAAAAAGGGCCAAGAAGGTACCAGTGTTGCTGCCAGGCTCTTACATAGGATGAGGTAAGTTATAAGATGTGGCAATTAGAAGACAGTTGGAGAACTTGGAGAGAGAGAGGACTTTTAGCAGAATATTGAAATATGGAAACAAAATAGAACATCTCACCATGTAATAAAGTTAAACAAAAATGAATCAAAGATCTAAACGTTAAAACACAAACATTTAACCTACTGGAAGAGACAATAGGAAAATTTCTTGAAGAAGACACAGGCATAGGCAAGGACTTTCCGAACAGAACCCCAAGGACACAAGAAACAATACTGAGAATCAACAAATGGGATTATAACAACAAAGGAATTAACCAACAGGGTAAAGAGACAACATACAGAATGGGAAAAAAAATTTGCCAGATATTTCTCAGACAGAGGAGCAATATCTAGAATAGCCCCCTGCCCCCCCAAAATAAAAGACCCAATCAAAAATGGGCATCTGAAATGAATAGATGCTTCTCAGGAGAAGTACAAATGGCCAATGAAAAAATGTTCAACATCACTGGCCATTAGAGAAATGCAAACTAAAATAACATTGAGATACCATCTTACTCTGAAAGAATGGCTATCTCCAAGAAATCAAATAATAACAAATGCCGGCGAGGGTGCAGGAGAAAAGGAATTCTTCTACATTGTTGGTGGGAACATAAACTAGTACAACCACTATGAAATCAGTGTCGAGATTTTTCAAAAAGCTAAAAATACAAATTCCATTTGACCCAGCTATTGCCCTTCTAGGTAGCCCCTTGAAAGAGTTAAAGTCATCATATTGCAGGGATCTGTGCACACCCTTATTTATAGTAGCACAATTTATAATCCCCTAATCTTGGAAATGGCCTATGTGCCAATCAACGGATAAATGGATAAAGAAAATGTGATATTTATACACCAGGAGGTACTACCCTGCCATAAAGAAAGATAACTTCGAGGTATTCATAAGTAAATCAGTACAACATGAGACCATTATGTTAAGTGAAATAAGTCAGACACACAAGTTTAAACCCTGCATGGTTTCATATATATATATGAAAACCACTCACTCGTGTGCAGTGAGTACTTCATGTACATATATATGGAGTATGTATATGGAGGAAACAAGAAATGGAAGAAGGAAGGGGGGAGCAGAGGGAAAGGGGGTGGAAAAAAAGAATTGAAGGGGAAAATGATGAAAATAGAGCTTTTGCAAATGAGAAGGGGACCAAGAGTTAAAGCAGAGAGAGAGGGGAGAAATAGGAGATAAAAAAAAAATTAAGATGTGTTATGTCCATGTACCAGCTCTCCAAGATAAATGTAATCATTATGTACTGTAAATATGTACTAATTAAAAATAAGAAATGGAATAGAGCTTGGTGAGGCGGAAAGTAGACTTAAGAAAGCAAAAGATTTAGGCAGCTACTTGAGGGGACGGGCAGAACATAAAGCCACGAGCACCCAAGGGTCAAGTAGAGATCATCTTGCCTTGTTTGTGGTCTGTCACAGGGTGGAGAGCTTTAAAGAAAGTTCGTAAGTGATATGAGAAGAGGTGCTGGGATAAGCAGAACCAGGTTTCAGAAGGAACAAAACTCCACAAGAATGACGGAGAAGCCGACTCTGGAGACATAAGACATGGCACAGATTTGAAAGGCACAGAGACCAACACAGTGCTGCCCATTGTCTTTTATTTTCCGTGAAACCAACATTGAGAGTCTAAGTGAAGAATGGAGACAGCTATAAGACAAGTGAGAAGGGGAGCTATTGAGAAAGCCACCAAGAAGGATGTGAGGTGGCCATGGGGACAGAGAGAACACCAAGGACTGACCCTATTGGAAAAACTCCAAGGACAGAGCAGCCAGATCGAAGTGGCCAAGTTTAGCTTGGTGAGCCCTAAACGTTTGGGGCTGAGATCCCTTGAGAGTGTGATGGGGTCTCCCTCTACAGCATGTGCGTGCACACACATGCAATCACTTATGTCTGGTTTTATGCATGTTACTTCAGGTCCCAAGTGGCCCTGCATGAGAGGTCAGGTCACCCTGCTGCATGAGTAGGTGGGTTGCATTGTGAGAGGTCACATTAAGGCACAAAAGAACAAATGCACATTCGCCTGTGTCGACCTTATTCGGATTCCTGGAGGCCACACTGGTGCACTGAATAGCCAGAGGTATCATTTCAGGAACCTTCTCATCTTAGCAAAAGAGAGACTGCACAGAAAGTGGCACCCAGAGCTCCAGAAGCTGCAAATCGGCTGTGTCCTGTGTGCAGTGAGTACTCCAGCCCTCTACTGGCAGAAGGAAGTGACTGAGTGAGCCCAGCAGGCAGCTAGTTGCAAAAAAGACAACCACAGAGGGTCGGGTGGTTGCCCCTGGTGCCCAAGTGCCTGCGTGTGGGGCAGTGAGGCAGGGAGTCTGGCCAGCCTGCTGTGAAGGTTTGGAAGGGGTGGCTGGAGCCGCCAAGCAGGCGCAGAGTCACTCTATTCAGAGTCTCAACTCCATCTCGGAGGCTGGGGGCCTCATTATGCACCGCCCCCCTCATCATGCCTAGAGAGAGGGCCAGGCGACAAGGAATGCTTGTCCTCTATTAGCAGAACAGCTGCCCTCCGAGGCCGCTCTGCCTTCCTCAAAAGGCCAGAAGGAAGGGCAGACGGAAGGAAGGAAGGAAGAAAGAAGCACAGAAGGATGGATGGACACGAGGAAGAATGCGGCGGCTGCCTCAAACATACCTCTGTTTAAACTCCAAACACAGCAGCCAAGAGCTCATGTTAAATGGTGAGTAAATGAAAAGGTCGGCGTGTCCGGGACCCAATTACCCTTGGCCTGGCACACAGGAAGGCTCAATTAGTCCTCATTAGCTGGCTTTGAGGGGCTGTTCCCGGGCGGCTCTGGCCCCTCCAGCCTCAGCTAAGCCTGTGTCCCTGGGCCCAAACAGTCCCTTGTGAGCCTGCTTTCTCAAAAATCAGGCTCAGCTATAAATACTTGGTGGTTTGACCCAAGGGGGAAAAAAAAGAAAAGACTGTGGCCCTGAGTAATGATTTGTTCTTCCTAAAGCTTTTGTCTATAATCAGAATTCTCTTGACCATACAGATACTACATGAATCAAGCCATCACACCGCATATCCCTTGCACACTCTCAATCATGTGCACATATGCACACTGCAGAATTCAAATGATCTGACTCTGGGTAAAAAGCTGGACTATGCCAGTGTAGCCTCGATGTAGCCTTATTGTGCTTTAAACACAATAAGAATGGTAATTGAATTGCTCTCACCTGTTGTTTTGTATTGTCTAATAATCTGTTAAAATCAATGTGCACCTGTCAACCTGGGCGAAGCAAACTGATGCTCACACTTTGCCCCTACAGGGTGCGAGGGCAGCATGCACAGAATCAGCCCTCTGTAGACTTGAAAACTTCGGGTCTTGACACCTTCACCCTACGTCAGCCTCATTCTCTGCTGTCAGGTCAGTTACCTTTGCCTGCGTCTCTCACCCACTTGGCTCCCCGGAGTGGCCCTCAGTTTCCCTTTTCCTCAAAACGTCAAGACCTTGCTTGTGGTTGGGGACCAGCTCGTCCACATACAGCCACCTCAGCCTCACCGCAGGTCAGCATTTCTCCAGATCTGATCCAGGGATCAGCTGCTGCCAAAATCCCTGGGTAGTGGCTGACAGTTCAAATTCCTGGGCTCCACCAACCAAATCAAAATTTCCAGGAGTAGGAAGTAAAAATAAGCATTCTGAATAAATGTCCCAGGAATCCTGTGTGTAAGCACATGTATGCACACAGAAAAACCACTGAGATAAAGCATCTGACCTCCCAGGGTTACAAGGGAAATTTGTAAACCATAAAGCCTTGGAGATCCCAGGACAATACTCCCAGAGTTAGCCCCCAGTAGGAGATGTATAAACGCGTTTGGCTATTAGTGTCCCGCCTTGTACAACTCCTTGGACCCAGTTATTGATGGCCACCTCCCTCCCCATAGGCCACCAAAAAGTGAAATTTAAATGGCCATTTCTTATCACGCAAAGGCCAAGAAAATGAGCTAGTGTGGTAGGAGAGTGGGTAGTAAGGGAAGACTGCAGAGGGGGTGGAAAGGAGAGATGAGGGGGAAAATTGTACTTGTTGATCTGATTTACTACAACTTCAGAACATGTGCTGTTCAGATGTCCCACAGGCGGCAGGACTATGCAGCCTGACCCTCTACATGCTGAGTGTTGAATGACCACATGCTTGTGTTTTGCTGGTTTCCTTTGCCCTGTACACATTAGGCCGTATGAAATAGGCGTTTGAATAGGGGCTTTTTCCTCCACTTGAATACACTCACTTCCGGAGGCAAATGTCACTGGGAAGCCGGGTTCTAACATGGGGAGGAACCAGCAATATGCCTCAATCGTTCATGTGTTTGATGAACGAGCTCTGACGAGACGCTAAGCTGTCCTATAGAGTATAGGTAGAGTTTATTGTAAAATGATACATTTGCAGAATTTAGGAGAAAGAATATACTCGTAAGCTTCAGGTGGGCAAGCACCAAGATGGCAGTTGTACTAGATGAGGTCTTGGGTTACATTTATGTGATAAACTGAGTTTTTCAAGAAATAACCCTCCCTTGCTCTGAGATCATTGCTTTGCTATGAGGAAAATGGGCTGATTGACCTATGAGATCCTTTTCTGCTCCATAGGTAGATGTTTTCCTCTATGTTTTGGACCTTGAGGTTTTTCCAGCCCCTCACTCAAGGACTTTGTGCAGTCCCTGGACTTTATCAGCATGCTCAAAGGATGTTATCCTTCTGGGGCTAAAGTTTGAAACCACAAGCTTGTGTGAATTTTACCTATAGCTACTTTTCAAGAAAGTGAAGGAAAAGAAAAGAAATCACGTATTTGCTTTTCAAGTAGCCCTCAGTCACCTCTCTCCAGCCTGCTCATGTCTAACTTTCTGCTTATCTCTCTTAACAGAGAGATAAAGTTCTGTCTTTCAGAGGTTGAGCATGGGACACAAATCAGTCTCCTGTGGCTTAGCCAGCTTATTTTCCTCATTCCATGATCCATCTGAAGCTGGGTTCCGCTCTTTTTAAAGGTCAAGACTCCTTTTATCTTTCTGATCTCTCTTCCTTAGAAATGAGTCTCGTCCTAATGGTGGTTTTACCTTCACCACCCTTCTGTATTCCAGACCAGAAGAGAGAAGAGAAACAACACATGGGAAACACCCCTTGCATTGGAAACACCCAACTTTCCCTTAGTCTCCAGCAATCTCCACTTCTCACCAATGAAGACATCAAAGTTAGCTACTTCTGGTTATAATGGGACATGGTAAACACAGCTTTTATTTTTTAAACACGGGACATCGTCTTGTTGAACAAAAGTGGGATGCTATGGGTACTGGATAGTTAGCCAGCAATGTGTGTCTCCAGCCTAGAGAGGTGCCCTGACCTTACCTGGAGGAAGATAATAGGTTTGTTGTATGTATTTGCTTCTCAGTTAAATACCACAATCCTTTCAGTTATGATATGGAAAGTAGCTCCTTTCCACCTCACACAGTCTCTCAGGTTTTGCCATGTGCATCAAACTTCTTCTGTCTATTTCTTACATCCATCCACTCATTCATTTGCGGAGGCTCCTGGTTGTCAGGCTCGAGGCTGCCCCTGTGGGCATGACAAAACTCTTGCTGTCATGGAGTTCGCAGCTCAGTGGAGGGAAGGAGCTGCCTGGACAGTTCAGTGTGGGCAGAGCGAGGAGGGCTGAGATCAGGGAAGGGAAATATGCAACGCGCAGGCCATGTGGCAGGCATCAGCCCCTTGGGCACTGGGGAGGCTGCTCCAAGAGGAGAAAGGAAAGGAGGTCATGGAGGTCATCGGGTGGGCTCTCCTAGAAGTAGTGGCCAGCATATTTTAATGGATCTCAGGGAGGAACGTGGGCTTCTGGCAATGTTTAATAGTCAAAGTATCTGAAATACAGCCTGTGAGACAAGGAAAAGCAATCAGGAGACAGATAAGGGTGAGATAATGACAGCCTTGTCTGGAAAGTGCAGAGACCAATGTGAGAGGCTTAAAGCAGAAATCACAGATGGCCACAGAGTGTTGTGTTGTCATCTCAACTCTAAATTCTCCAACCAGTTTTAATACAGTTGAGCAGGCAGTTCAGAAAACTCCATCCTCAATGGTTTTGCTGTTATTTTGGTGAAGCAATTTTTTCAGCCTTTTAGTGAAGTACTGTGCAGACACAGCTCCTAAAATCTATGAATCAGAAGAACCAGAACATACCACTGCTTTCCTTATTGACCCAGGATATCTAAAGGCTCCCATCACAGAGCCATTCCTTTAGACTTGGCAATAGTTGTCAGTGTAGAAGAGAGTGAATCTACGATTTAAATAATCGTTGAAACTGGGTAACTACCATATTATCTATGGTGCAGTAATCTCTCCCCCAGCTGTGAGTAGTCACTCTGCACCCACGTCACCATTCCTTGCCTTTGGGGGTATCTGACCTGTATTCTCTTTCCCTTTCTCCTGATCGGCTCTCCCCGGGGCTGCTCCTGCAATTCAGAGGGAATAATCTTACTTCCAGCCAAAGAAGACTTCTGTTGGGTTTACACCAAATTCTCTTTTCAATGTAATTTCAGAGACCAAAGAGAAATGTCAGCATATGTTCATAATTTATATGTGCTTAATCAGGAGTGGGAATTGGGGTAGTATTGAAGATCCTCAGATAATGTCTCTAAACTGGGGAAATTCATGGAGAAGATAATCAGGAATTCTAGTTCTAAGTAGGAAAGGAGGAAAGGGGAGATTTGAGGAAGAGGTAAATGGTGCAAGGAAATAAAAAAAGATGAATAATGATTGTCTCTTTATTATAATGTATCAGTCACTTTCCCATCTCTGGGGCAAAATATCTAATATCCACAACTTAAAGGAGGAGAGGTTTACTTTGGCTCATGTTTTAGGGGATTCAGTCCATAGTTAGTTGGCTCTAAGGCAGAAATAACATGGTGGAAGGTCACCGCACGGGAAAGCTGTTCAACCCACAGCAGCCAGGAAGCAGAGAGAGAGGCGTAATGGAGAAGTCAGGTGATAAGAATGCACCCCTCCAGGTCCTGACCCCAGTGACCGCCTCCAATCAGGCCCCACCTCCTAACAGCTCATTCAGTCATGAACTCACCAATGGATTAGTCCACTGAAGAGTATAGCACCTCTTTGATCTAATTACCTTCCAAAAACCTCATCTCTGAATACATGAGACTTTTGGGGACATTTTAGATCTAAACTATAACAATCGTCTACATACTTATTTTCTAGGTTTTATGTTGTCATTCCTTTAACAGATGAGTAAACCACAGGTAAGAAAGGTTAAATAAACTCCTGCAGGATGAAAATCAACCTTCGCACTTAATCAGACTATCTTTCATATGATAAAAGTTTTAAGATGAAAAGTCCATTTTTAGTTCATTCTAAGAAAAACCAGAAGACCTAGAATCTGAATAAGGAAAACAGTCTTTAGAAAACTTCCACAGAAAAGCCTGCACACTAATCTTTCTAGAAGCTTTATTCATAGTTGTCAAAAATTGGTGGCAACCAAGATATCCTTCAATAGGCAAATGGCAAAACCATGGTATATCCATACAGTGGAGTACTATTCTGCATTAAAAAATAAGCTCTCAGGCCCACAAAAAGACCATATTGCCAAGCGAAAGAAGCCAATTCAATCTGGATGATTTCAACAGTATGACATCCTGGAAAAGGCGAAACTATAGATAGAGTAAAAAGATAAGTGGTTTCAGGGGCTGAAGTGTGGAAGAGAAGATTGAACAGGTAAAGGATAAGGGATTTTTTAGGGCAGTAAAACAGCTCTGTATGTGATACTTAAGTGATGGATACAACACATTATGCCTTTGTCAAAGTTCATAGAAATGTGTAACACAAAGAGTGAATCCTAATGTAAACTGCAACATGGCTTTCATTAATAACAGTGTAACAATATTGGCACATCATTTGTAACAAATGAACCAAAACAGTACAACACACTAATAATAGGGAAAATTAGAGGGGAGGAAATATGTGGGAACTCTATACTTCATAAGCAATTTTTCTGAAAACCTAAAACTGCTCTGAAAAATAATGTCTAGTGAAGAAAGCAATGTCTGGCATGAGTTTTTCTTGGATGGAAGACAAGAGAGTTTCAAAATTCTGCTGGTGGGCCTGTCAGAAGGGGACCGTACTGGGCCAGGGCACTGTCTCATGGACATTCATCCACGCAGTCATGTGCCTGCCCCCAGCCACGGAGGTGGCGAGGCTGTGACCAAACCCTGCTTACTCAGGAGGTGCCATGAGTTATGTGTAAAATCTGAGGGGAGGTTCTCCACTCTGATTTGGGGGTGGTTTGACTAATATGTGACTAAGAATTTTCAAGAAGAGATGATCGTGTACAGTGGAGGCCTTATTGCCTGTGCGAACCAGTAGCACTCACCCTGTAGAGTGAACATTTAGAGAGTTGGCTGACTCATGCTCCCCTCACAGAGTCTGAGGATGACTGAGTTTCCAGGTCCTCACACTGTACGTAGGCTGCTGGCTGAGAAGTCCTCCTGAGGGCTCCCACATCACTGAGGAAGAGCGGGGAGGAAGGCACGAGAAAGAGTTGGCTGAGCCAGGCTGTGAGCACTCAGAACTGATAATTCTTCTATCTGCTGTCTGAAAGACATGCCAGAAATGTGACTGTGGGGCCATCTTGTCCTCTGCAGCCGTTCTGGGAACATATTTTAGAAAGGATACCAATCAGCACTAGTGAGGGATGAGCACTTAACACAACAGTCAGCCCACAGGGAGGGACCATTGATTTTCCAGTTTTAGAGACGGGAGGAGTGTAACATTTAGAGAGTTAGGCAACTAACTCATTGATGGGTGTAGCAGCCCCATCATCCAATCACCATCCAAACATGTGAGATTTTGGGGAACATTTTAGATCTAAACCACAATACCTCGTTAGTCACTTAGGATGTCCAGTGGTTCCTTTAATCCTCTCTGGAATTGTTTAGTGTGCTAAAGGAATGGTAATATTAATGCTTTTATTTTTTGAAGGCTTTCTTTGATCTTTTCTACTGCTTTATTCCATGAAGTTTCTCCCAGACGAGTCTCAGACTTAGAAGGATTGAAACAGTCCTTCTTTCTCTTGGCTTTCTCTTGGCACAGTGCATGTCCCTTGACGCTGATTTTAGGGATAGGAGGTAGGATGCAGACACAGGGGCCTGGCCTCAATACCTGCCCACCGCTGTTGATGATTGCTTTTCCCACCCACCAAGGGCCTCCTGAGCCTGCAGCACTGTCCCAAGCATTTGTCCTGAATGATCACTTACTCCTTAAAACCTTATAAAGAAACTCCCAGTGTCGTCCCATTGTATAGATGATGATCACTGCTAGGGGGACTTAACCCGCACAAGGCAAAGGCCTGGCGTTTGCCGAGATGACGTCTGTACCATCTCAGACTCTTGAAGGCCCCGCATGTTGTAATAATGTGGTGATTACTCAGCTGAGGCAGATCAAAAAGAACTCTGAACCTCTCCTATCAGATGCTTTGTGGTCTTTCGATGACATTACAGGACTAAATATACCCCCGTTATGTCTGATTTCTCCTAATGTTTCCCCACTGGGAGCTTGAGACTTCCATACCAGACAACTGGTTTATATTCCCCAGGAGCCACGCCTGATAATGACTTTGCTCCAAATACCTGCAATTCTCTCATAACCACAATCGTAGGATGTATAAAATGGATGCTCAGACTTCCTGCATATTTGTCGTTTCCATTCCAGGCATGCTTCCTACCACAGAATGTTCTACATACGCAGGCATTAAGGAGCCTTAAAAAAAAAAAAAAAGAAAGAAAAAGAAATACCTCCTCCCCTCCCCATACAATGTCAGCTTCAAATCTAGTCAGTGATACCACAGAGCCACTGGGGACGGAGAGTTAAAGCTAAAGCTCTCGGCTTGTCCTCAGCTGTGACCTGGCCAAGGTCCTCCTTCCAGGACTGGTAGCCTCCACTCATGGTGCCCACAACAAGCCCTTCTTTGAAACTCTTGCCCTGAAGTTCCCTGAGAAGTCTGTGGAAAGCGAAGCGGCAAGATGAGGGCAGGAGGTTTTAGAAGACCGGCCATTAACTGCACCAGGCTGCAGTTCTTAACTTCTTCTCCCAGATTGCATCTGCTTCCAAAAGCAAAAACATGAATTAACATTTCTGTTTGAGCTGTAGAGACAAAAATGTATCTAGACTTGTTTTTCTTTAACATTATTTTAAGTATCGAAAGTGAAGATCAGATACTCAGCGTCTGTGAAAGCCTGGATTAAGGATACACCTTTGATACGGATAAGGGCTGCACGAGACTCTCCACCTCGATGTGTGGGCTACTGCACTGTGAATCCACCCAGAGTGTGTTTACCTAAGTGCAGCCTAGATGATCATTTCTGAGATACCAACACTGCACCTGTCATTAGATCATTGGATTTGCTCTCCTGCTGTTAGTTTTACTGAATACAAATAGAATTAGCACCCAGGCATCTATACCAAGAGCAGCGCAGCTCTCTGCCCTGGATACACAGAATTTCACAGACATTGATGGCTGGATTGATGGTTCTTTTGTTCGGAAATCATGGTGTGGTGGACTTCTTATTGGGCAGGAACGGCCGGCTGAACTGAGTTAATGTGGTTCTGGGCGTAAAAGATCCACCTGAAGGTTATTGCCAACAACACAAAGGAGAACGGGAGCAGAAGATGGCGCCGGCTGTTTCCCAGGAGAAGCTCTGTTGTGGCTGGTTCTCCAGAAGCGAACTTGGCTACTCTTGTCACAGAAGGAGCTCGGGGCCTTGCTGTCATCGAAGATGGCTGCTGTTTGCTTCAGGTGAGCTCTGGTCTTCACTTCCACTGCAAGTGTCGTTCCCTGGCTCCAGTACAGATTTCTTCAGCCTTTTAGGGCAGACATAGACGTACATGGGACAGTGCCGTGGGCTCCCAGCCCTTGACTGGCTCTCTCGGGTCTCCAGTGCATAGACAGACACTCTGCACTCTTTCTGCACGTGGCTTGTGTGTGTGAATATTGTAACTTGGATTTATTCTGTATCAAATCTATTCTCTTGCAAACCATTGACTCTAGAAAAGTAACTAATACAGGAAATTGGTACTGGAGAAGTGGGGTCTTTCCTTTGACGTGGCCATGTCACTTAACAGACTGTAGAATTAACTTGGAAAGGTTTTGAAAGACCAGCCAAAGAGGCAGCCCTGGAATTCTCTAAACTTTTATATGGGAGACTCTGGTCAGGGCCCAGAAAACCAGAGTAACTGATGGAAATGCTGCTGATTAGGATGAGGCTCGGGAGGCCTCTGATGCGGACTGCATTGGCTGCTGGATCCCAGGCAGTGTATGTGTGATTTGGCAGAGGTCGGTCTGCATTTTGCTTGTGTTTGGAGATATGGCTTTTGTGACAGAAAATTTCGGTGCAGTCTAGTGTTGGGATGGCAGCATAGTTACCATTGAGGGCTTTTGGACAGGTATATGTTGGAAATCAAGAGCAGAGAGCCAGCAGAGGGACTTGAAGCATTTGGCCAGAGGCGAGTTATGGACTGCAAGGATGAGTGGAGGAGAACATGGTTGTGGAGGAGAAACAGGACAATGGAAAAATGACTTGAGGCCTTTGACCAGCAGGGAAGAGTGTATTGGGGGTGCAGGAGATCCTATGAGGCATTTCTTAGTGCTGCCATGCTCTGTTGTTAAAGTTAATGGAAACCAAAGGAATTTTAACATTTGAAGCCATATTTTTGAATGTGGATGCACTGTATTGGTATATCGTACTTTGTAAATTATTGTTCCTTTAGAACAAGCAAGAGAGACAGAATGGAGTTGTATATTTGTATGTATAGTTGTAGTTTTTGGACACCTGTTCGTAATCAGTGTTGAGCATTCTTTGAATATTTGGTTCTGGTGTGGTAACGAGTGCAATAAGAATTGTATTGTTAATGTAAATCGGAATAGACCAAGACATGTTAACTCTTTACAAATCTACAACTAGAGACTATGGTTTAAAAAAAAGTGTCTGCTTATCAAATTGACCAGGGGTGGGGATTGTGGTGGACTTATTATTATGGTCAATTCGAGCAGCAACACCCAGCTGGACTGAGTTGGTGTGGTTCTGGGTGTAGAAGATCCACCTGAAGGTTATTGCCAACAACATAAAGGAGAATGGGAGCAAAAGATAGAGGCTGCTCATTTCCCAGGAGAAACTATGTGGTGGCTGGTTTCCTTGAATGAACTTGGTTGTTCTTGTCACAGGAGAAGCTCGGGGCCTTGCTGTCATCGCGGATGGCTGCTGTTCGCTTCAGGTAAGCTCTGGTCTTCATCTCTGCTGTGAGTGTCGTATCCTGGCTCCAGTAGAGATTTCTTCAGCATTTTAGTGCAGAGGTGGACGTACACGGCACGGTGCCGTGGGCTACCAGCCCTTGACTGGTTCTTTCAAGTCTCCAGTGCATAGACGGACATTCTGCACTCTTCCTGCATTTGGCTTGTGTGGGTGAGTGTTGTAACTTGAACTTGTCCTGTATTAAATCTGCTCTCTTACAAACCAGTGGCTCTAGAAAAGTAACTAATACACATGGCAAATCTTGTGATGGATCAGGCAAGTCGCAGCTATAAAATAAAGACAGCAAGCAGGTACCTGCAGGGGTCTGGCAAGTCACGTAAATGGGAGGTTCAGTTTAAGTGGTGATCAGTTGAGGACAGACAACATGTCCTTTGTAACATAGGACCATTGCCATTCTTGCTGCTAGGAGCAGGATCAGCTATATAATGTAAGCCCAATGAAAAGTGGGAAGGAACAGTGGAGCATCGGACAGAGCTGTGGCCTTTCTGGGTACCTGTACCTGTCACAGCCCTGGGAAACCAACTGTGTCCAGGAACTGTGGTAAGGAGGTTGTTGGAAAGCTGTGGTCATATAGCTAGACTCAGGGTTGGGACCTAACACAGCTTCCTTTCCCTTCTTTCTATTCTAAAATGAATATGTCCATCAACCATAACATTTAACCTTTCTTATTTTTTCCATAACATATTTAACTTTTAAAAATTCTAATGTAATTCTTATTTTATATAAAACAGCCATACATTGATTTTAGTTCGAACATGCCGAAGACTTAATTACATTTCAAACACAGTGAAAATAATATACAGACATCCAAGCATATCTAAACCTAGGTATAATAAATGTTGGCATTTTGACATATTCTTTTAGATTTATTTGTTGTAAGAAAAAACTTGCAGCTATATTTGAAATGGCCTTCAGTACTCCTTTTCTTTCTACCCTAGAATTAACCTTGAGATTTTTTTATAACTTTCCAATCAATGTTTTTGTGTTTTGGCACTTAAGTAATATATAGCATTATTTTATTTTTTTTAATTTGCTAAAATCATGACATACATTTGCCACTTTTAAAAATCCTCTCAATATTTCCAGACTATATCCATACCCGTACATGTAGATCTAGATACTGATTTTAACAGCTATTTAGTAAGCGGTATAGGCATGTAGGCTAGTTTATTTGTATCTCACACATAGGTCTTTACATTTCTGATTGTTAGAAACCTGCAGTAAAGACTGTGGCACGTGGGTCCTTGTACATGTGGGGGCATTTCTCAAGGGTATGAACCTAGGTTGCAGTCTGGGTGTCTTCAAATTGGGAGTGGTCTGACAATATCCATTATGAGCACCATGGCAATTTACACTCCCACAATCAATATTTGAGAGTTCCCCAATTCCATATCCTCTCCCACACTTATGATACAGTAATTTTTGGCAAAACTGGTGGGTATGAAGAGACATTTAGTTGCTGATCTAATATTTATTTCTATATCACTAATGAGATTGTGTACTTTTTCATGTTTATTGGCCATTAAGGTTTTCTATTCTGCTAAGCACTTACTTATATCCTTTGTCATTTATGAAAAAATAGACGTTTGTCTTTTTTTATGAGGAAGTTCTTTATACGTGTCATATGGGTTGACTATGACAAATATCTTCTCTTAGGCTGTGGTTTGTTTTTTTACTTGGATTGGATTGCCTTTTGTTATAAAGAAAATTTTAATTTTAATGTAGTTAAATTTACCAATCTTTGTTTTTGTAGTTTGTGGTTTATGTGTCTTGTTCAGAGAAACCTTCTGTATTCCAAGTTTATAAAGACATTATCCAGTATATGCTTCTACAACATTTCAAAGTTTTACTCTTCATATTTATGCCTTTAATCATCCAGGAATATAATCTTCTGTAGAGTGCAAATAGGGTTCTAACTTTTTGTTTTTCCAAATGGAGTTTGCTCGGGATTCTTTGATAGTACATCTTGTCTCCACTTGCATGTGATGCCGCTTCTGTTAGGTATCAAGTTCACATGCTGTCATTGGCCACATAGCAAGGGAGATGCATTCCAAGAAATGTGTCATTCAGCTCCTTATCATTGTGGACCCGTCATAGCGTGTATTTATCATTGATTAAGATCATGATGCGGTCTCTAGGTAAGGTTATCTTATGGAGCCACCATCATACATGTGACCAATAATTGACCAAAACTGCATTGTACGGCACATGACTATATAGGTAAATAGTCTTGTATTCGTCTATTTGTCTAGGCCTGTGCTATTATAAAGCATTTAATTTCCATAACTTGTTCATGATAACTGATGTTTAATGAGGCAAGTTCACATGTGTAGTCATTAGGATGGCTTAAGGGTGCAATTAGCAAAGTCCTATGAAGTGGAATTTTATGAAATATGTAAGAAGTCTGAAGGACAGTGACTGTGTTGGTCAGCTTTCCATTGCTATGACAAAATATCTGAGAGAAACAGGGAAGGTTTGTCTTTGCTCATGGTTTCAGAGGTTGCAGTCCATTGTTTTCAGGCCTATGGTGAGGCAGAAACATCATGGCAGTAGATGGTGGCAGAAGAAAGCTACTTGTAATCATGGCAACCAAGAAACGGGTAGAGGAGAAAAGCCAGAGAGGAAGAAGCTGGTGACAAGACATAATCCCCACAGCCAAGCGAACTGGAACCCCCCTTCTAGGTTTCCGTCACCTCCCAATAATGCTATTAAATTATGAACCCATCAATATATTAAGCTACAAATGAAGCTAGAGAGCTCATCATCCATGATATCCTAGAATATACAATGTCAAAAGTCTCTTGCCTCTGTGCTCTAAACACTGGAGCCTTTTAGGAGACATTTTAGGTCCAAACCATAGCTATCGATACTTCAACCATCCCTTCCTTTGAGGCCACTCTGAAAGACAGGAAGAGGAATGGAGGCTGAAACTCAACTCTCGCTCTTTTTCCCCCTTGTTGTGGCGATTGAATCCAGGGCCTCTGCACAGAGCTACATTCTCAGCAGCCAACTTCCCCACCACCTTTTTTATTTTGTGCAGGGACTTGTTAAGTCTCTAAATTGCCCAAGTTGAGCTCAAACTTTTGATCCTCCTGCCTCAGCTGTACAGAACGCCGGGATTACAGGCATGTGCCACCACACCTGGATCTTTTATCAGGAAAAAAATTCCTTTGCCAGATGCCTACCCAACGATTGGTCCTCCCTAGCATGGCCTAGTTTCAGGTGACATGGAAAACCAAGTATCACTGCCTGGAAAGGAAAGCGAGATTGTAAGAACTGGCTTGCTGTGGTAGATTTGTCCATTTCTCTGTATCATTCTATTTTGAATTTATATTTATTTGACCCTATACATTCTATGGTGTTATATGTGTAAAGAGGCAAAACTTCTATCTTTCTGGCAGAGTGTTTCTTTTGATTTTATGTTAGAGAATATTTTGCATTTTCTTTATTTTTTGACATTAATGATTCTTTTTGGCCCTAAAGATTATTCTACCTAGTATTAATATTGATATGCCAGGTGTTTAGTTAATTTTTTGCTTCTCCTTTTTCTTCTCCCTTTTCTTTCAAAGTATAATTTCGTATGTTTTGATTTTTCTCTTGTACATCTCACTGAGGATGGGCTGTGTGTTATGCCGTGGGCATAAACAGCTTTAACACATCAAGTGCTTAATGCAACCAAGATTTCCTTCCCTCCGGAGCTTTATGTCTCTCTGAGGTCCCCGGAGAGCTGTGCCCCACTCTGTCCTTACCTTAGATTCTATAGCAGCCACCTGCAGCATCGCTGGAAGTGGTAGCAGAAAGAAAGAAAAATTGATATTTCATGTACTGAGTGTTAATGTTTCCAGCCCAAAATGACTCACCACACTCTCAGCTCACATAGAATTGGTCATAACAAGTTATATAGCCCTGACTGACACCCAGGGCAGAGGCGAGCGAAATCCAAATCATGAGCCCAGAATGAAGATAAATATTTACTGATCAGCATTAGTAACATTAAAATTCAAACTGAAAGTCTCTGTTAATTGACAATTTGTTTATATATTTACTATGATTACTGATATATGGACTAATTTGTGTTCTTTATTTGCCCTTTTTTTATTTGTATCCCTTACCTCTCATCTATCAGCATGCATATATGTGTGTGTGTTTGTGTGTATATATGTGTGTGTGTGTTCAATTTCTATTTTTACATGCTTATTTTGAATTCCTAATTGGCATATTTGATGTAGCAAACTAATATTCCTACTCTTGTCACAATCACCATAAAGAACTCAAAATACACTACTTCTAGGGAGTACACCTCATCTTCCATTATGGTATCTAGCATTTTAGTTCCACCTTGCTTTTAAATTTCTTCTGACGTATTTTAAAAAGATATTTGAACAGCCAATGCATTTTAGATTTACCTGACATTTGAACAATCATATCTACTCACCACTGTTTTTA